>PVIC010009297.1:0-45965 GCA_004025085.1 Thryonomys swinderianus
GTGAGCCTGTCTTCTAGGTCTGAAATTTGGTTTTCAGCTTCATTCATCCTACTTTGCAAGCTTTCATTCTAGTTTTTGATCACCTGGACCTCTGCTTGAAGTTTTTTATAATGTTCCATTGCTTTTGTTATCTTAGTTTCTATGATGTTCCTGATCTCTTCTTTAATGAAGTCCTTCCTGTGGGCAGCATCTCTGTTTTCATCTCAGAGATCAGTTCTTATTTCCATTTTAGTAGATCTGCTTTTGTTACTGGTTCAGAGAGTCCTGGAGGTTGAGTTTCATTTTGCTCCATTTTCCTTTTCCCTGAACTCCCCTGTGGTGCTATCTTTGTGCCTGGGTTGTTGAATTTTTTTCTCATATCTGTTGTGCTGTTCAACACTGTAAATCACTACACAACCTAAATGGCACTTACCTAGACTCGTTCAAACAGGAAATGAGCTCCCATGAGGCTTCTGGCCTGAATCCAATGGTGGGTAGACTAGAATTGCTTGGGGTGGACGTATGTCCCAAGGGACAGCTGGCCTGGGTCCGGTGGCAGGCAGGCTGCTTGTAGGTGGCAGAAGTCACTGGGCAGCCTCTGATGTGCTTACCCATACCAGCCTGGGATGGATGGAGTTCCCTGGGTCAGCTGACCTGGGCCTGGTCGTGGGCAGCTACTTGCAGGTGGCACAAGTCACTGTGCAGCCCTTGTTCATTTCTTCTTTTCTTTCTTTTTTATTTGAGACAGTTTTTTTGTAGTATAGGTTTGCCTTGAACTTGTTACACTGAAACTTTCAGCAGTCCTCTTGCCTAAGCCTACCAAATGCTGAGATTACAGGCATGCACTACCATTAATTTCCCTGTTCATTCCTTTTTGTCTGTTCTTTCCTCTTTGTCTTGTTAATAGCTCTTAGATAATAATAGGATTGCTATTTTTTAAACTTCTTTTGTGGAAGGCTCTGCAATCCTATCTGAACTACAACTTAATATACAGTCTTCATAGTCTGTGAGGTATAATCCACTTATAAAATGAACGGTAAAACTTTAAAAATTATCAAAAGATTAATTGCTATTAATCCCACTCAAATTTCCTCTGTCACTTTGAACACACTTATTCTGTTGTTCTTGCCACATGCTAAAATAGTTTGGGAGGTCCCCTTTCAAAAGTGTTTATATGAAGTGTGATAAAAAATTAGAGTGGGGGGCTGCGGATTTAGCTCAAATGGTACCACACCAACCTTTGTAACAAGGGCCCAAGTTTGATCCCTGGTACCGAAAAAATAAAAGTACACTGAGTGGTATTACTGAGTGCTAGCCAATGAAAAGGAAGACTGACTAAAATATTATGATGTGCCTTCTTCCACTGTACTCACTGGATCTGTGACTGCAGAACACTTCTCCCTCTTTCTCAAAGTCAAAATGACCATAAAATGTACCCTTTCACATCTATTTAGGACATTGAGACAGCCATGATAGTGTGTTATTACCCAGAGTTAAAAAGTTACAGTTCACAGAGGTTTTGGTCCATAATTAGCTCTCTCCAAGGCAGGGAGAGGGACAGCAGTTCATAGTGAGGGAGGACCACAAGACCAAGGAGAGTTTACCAATGCCCCTTTTATCTTATACTGTCAGATTACGGCAGGGCCAAACCAGTCTGGTTTAGTAATCACACACCCCTAATCCCAGCATCATACACTTTAGATTGAGCCACCACAGGAGTCTGTGGAGGGACATCTACTCCCAAAGCATAACACAGTGTAGTTAAAGACACCCCTGAGAGAAGACTTCCAGAGCTGCTTGAGAAAGGGGAAAGAATGCTGCACTAAAAGTGTTCAAAGCAAGTCAGGTGGAGGGAAGGTATTTTGAGGAGAAATAATGGCAACGTGTCATTTGCTGTAATTTCTTATACATTTAAACTTTCACTCTATTTTTATCACATTGATATTAGACAATAAGTACAGAAAAATAGCTGAAAAATGTATATACCTTGGGGATATACTCATAAATGAAATAAATAAGACACAGATGTGTAAATACTGTAGTTTTTTTTTTGTACTGTGAGAAACTAAAGGTATAAATGAGGCCCAGAATGTATGATAGATGCTGTGAAATAGCAAGAAACTGTTCAAAAGGAGAAGGGAACGGCAGCTAGGGGAAAATAAGGGAAAGAAGAAATTTGATAGTAAAATAGAAAAAAGTTTATGTTTATAGGGGGATGGGGGTGGTAGGGTGAGCAGGGGAAAGGAAAGAAATGAGAATCAAGATATGTCATGTACAGATACAATTTTTTTTTTTTTTGAGACAGGGTCTCGCTTTGTAGTTCAGGCTGGCCCTGAGCTCACTATGTAGCCCAGGCAAGTCTGGCACTCAGCAATCCTCCTGTCTCTGCCTCCTGAGTGCTGGGATTACGAGGGTGAGCCACCATGCTCGGCACAGGTATAAATTTTTAATGTTGAATGTGATCATAATATATATATAATGTACCAATAAACTAAATAAATGGGAGGAAAAAAAACCCTGATCATTCTGCAGCTCCTGGGACCAGGATTTAGGTCTTGTCAGCTGCAGCCATGTTGGCAAGGGGGAAGGGATGCTCACTGCACACCGCTCAACATGCTCACTCCTGTGAGTCATGCAGGCTTCGGCCCAGCTCCAAATACATTATGGTCAATTATGGGGGTGGATGCCTGCTGCATATTATAACCTGCTCTGACGTTAGTGAGGGAGATCTACCACAGCCAACCATAGATCTTAGGAGATTAAAATAATTTAATTTGAAACTTCTAAATATATTAATAATATTTAATTATGTAAGTGATATGTGTGAATAATTATTTAGTCATGTGTGATATTCTAGATTTTACTGTTTGGTAATAACAACAAACTCAATTTATTTCTTTCCTCCAGAGACTCTTTAACTTCGTTACTAGTTTTATTTCGTTAATGTTAGTAGAATGAAAAAGTAAAGATATTCAGCTGAAAAACAATTGTTGAAGGCTGGAATAAAATTAGAAAAGCTTTAAAATATAAATGTCTATTAATTATCCTAATATAAGTACATCCATTTTTAAACCAATGATGCTTATATAAACAGGGAGCATTGCTTATTTAATTTATGAATAATGTTTGACACAAAGAAAAATTCCAAGACTTTTCCTCATAACCTTCACCTCATGGATTCTTGGCCTATAGATTAGGAGTCTTTGCTAAGAATATGGTCATCTTTTCAGAAAAGTGTATTGAGGTCGCTCACTGAGTTTGATTTGCTTAATAATGAAATTCCATAAAAACAAGATATTCTCTTGATTGTGATCATAATGTGTACAAAAATTTACCAATAAAATCAATTTTAAAAACACAAGATATTTCCAACCCTTTAATAAATTAAATAGTTGTGTTTTGCTTGAGCACTATTTGGAAAGAGTTTGGTCAAGTTAAGGACAAATCAGGGAGATGAACTCTGACACTTAACAGTGCTGTCAGAGTTGGTGATTAGGTTAACTGCAGCTCAGTTTCTCCATCTAGAGGCTAGAAATGATAACACCTGTCCTTGTGATAGGAAATGAGATGTTCAAGGTGTAACTGATATTGTTCATGACATATTGTTAGTAATAAAATTTTCTCTTGAACTATAAACACTGTATTTTTGTCTGATTTTGCATAGATGTTAAAATACATAAGCTTGGTTTTATACATTACTAAAGGAAATTCATGCAAAAATAAATTTTGCTTTTTATGAGAATTTTTCATTTATAGTATCCATGCCAATTAATTTATATATTATTGCAGTTTTAAAGTGTTCCATTTGATTATTATAATGTCTTATTCATATAGGATTTACAGTATCTTTAAGAGTTAAAGATTTCCATTTTGGAAATTGGGGCTCATAATATAGTATTGTTTATGCAGACACTGAATGTCTGGATAGTTAAATGGAATGTGTTCTGTCTTGAGAAAATTAGGGTTTTAAAATAATTTTCTGCTTTGACTCACCTTTAACCCATAATCCAGGGTTCCTTAACTTGGCACAAGTGCCACAGTGGGCTGGTGATGCATTGTGTGAAGGATGTTCTGTATGGTGTTTTGTATTATCTCTAGCTGCACCTACCAGATGCTAGAAGAGAAAAATTTATTTTTACTTTTTGCTGTAATATCATTCTGTAAAATTTTTCCTCCTGTGACAATGACATTTTATTCCTTCAAAAATATATGTATAAAAACCATTTACATTTTTGTATTGCTACTGAATTTTAAAGAAAAATAACTTACATCTAATTTAAACACCCTTAAATAGTATGTATGACCCATTTTTAAACACTGAATAAAACAATTTAGCATTCTATAACATCACTTATTAGAGCATACCTTAACTTATTATGTTAGATTGAAGGAAAAATAAATATGTTGGTTGTCATTAGTATAATTCAAGCACTGAATTTTAAAGAAGTTTCTCTTGAAACAAAGCATATACTTTTAATCAGAAGTTTCTTAATAGCTATAAGAAATATTTATATGTATACATGTATATGTGCTAGATAACAGATAATAAAAAATAAAGAATATATTGGCTGATACTTTCATCCCACTTGTCTGAAAGATTATCAAGTAGTAAGTACCATCAGAAAAGCATAAAAATGCCAGTAATTCAAGAGTAAATCAGACAAGGTATAGTTTGTTGTATTTTTAACGACCGCAGACTGATCAATAGCTGCACTCAATTTCCCCATGGAAAGCTCAGTTTGTTAGCTTTAGGGTAGGCTTAGTCAATGGATTCTTTTTTCACAAAAAGAAATGATCCATGGGAGGTCCCCTGAGGAGGAAAGTCCCAAGAAAACCCAGCCAGCCTTTCATGCTGTACAGCAAACTGGGGAAGTAAAACTCTGACCTATTTGAGGTTGAGTTTCAAAGAATGAGCCGTTGGAGCTCTTTTTTCTTAAAAAAAAAAATCAATTCGCATTATCAAAAGAAAGCTGACAATGATAGTAAAAAGCTGGTTCATTACAGAAACTTTTCTTATAACAATACATTATATGAAATGCTTAAAATGTTTCAAATAATATTAAAACAAACACTAAAGGAGACAGTAATTACACTTTATAACTTTGCTTGTGCACTGCCATCCTTTGAATCTCCTGTGGAACAATTTGAGAGATAGGAAGACACTCGGACTTTGAGTGAAGTAGGTGAAGCATTAGGACACACACTCACTAGTGCTGTGCACGTGATTGTACACCGGCTCCTCCACATGCGTGTCTTGATGTGGCCAAAACTCCTAAGTAATTTTGCCCTACTAAGTGTTCCTAACAAGTTAACTCTCCATTTGGGCAAATAGAATTGAAAGGTCATGTCCGTTTTGAATGCATTGGGGTTTCTTTCATTAGTATTATATCTCAGCTACTTCTAAGTAGGAACTGAAGCAACTTAAAAGGGACCAGCCAAATAAAAATACACTTGGTGGTGGTATTGCTGGTGTGTGGGGGCAGTGTTTTTTGTTTGTTTGTTTGTTTGTGTGTTTAAAAGTGGCACATTAAAATAAACATTGGCATCATATGGGCTTGTATAGAAATCCTAGCTTTTTCTCTAATATGGTGTTCAACTTGAATAGGTGAATTCTGCTCTTTACACTTTGTTACCTTAAGTAAAAGCAGATCCAATAATGACTAGCTCAAGTTTGACACAAGGATTAAGTGCACAAAATACATGAAATCCCTTGCCTAACACCTCGGCTAAACTAAAGACACAACAATGCACTTTTTTTTTTTTACTGGAGGGATCTACCTCAGGACCTTGTGCATGCGAGGCAGGTGCGAGCAGGCTTGGTACCACTGAGCTAAGTGGCCAGTGCCAACAACGCACCTTTCTAAAGAGACTTCTCAAGGACCTTCATCCAGAAGGACCTTTCTCTTTCTTCTAGCAAAGCTTTATCTTTTTCTTTTAAGTATCTGAGACAGTACTAAATTATACATGGAAGAAGTAGCCCATTGGCAGCATCCTTTGTCCACTAAAGCTTTTTGAGATATTCCATCATATGAAACCCCCTCATGAATAAACTTAAGGAGTATGGGAGGAAGTTGGGATGTCCCAATCTTTGCAGAAGGACCTTTGTTGCCCAGAAAATAAATTTTAAAAATCTGATTTTCCTTCTTCCTTCCTGTTTTGAACAGGAAAGTATGCCACTGTTCCTAGTTTTATTGCTTCTGGCTGCTGTGATTTCTTTAAAAATACTGTCATTTCTATATTCTTAAAATTGATTTTATTGGTACCTTTTATATACATACTATGATCCTATTCAACATTGAGAGTTTGTACCAGTACTTGACACACCTTGATTCTTTTTTTTTCCCATTTCCCTTTCAAACAGATTTGCTAGAATTACCATTACCTTATCAATAATGGTTCAAAACATGTAAAAGACCAATTAATTGCGTGTAGAAAGACATTTCCTAGATAATAAAGTTTAAGAGTAAAGATAAATTTATAGAATAGTCATTTTATTGTAGAACAAATAATACAGTGATCTGAAATTCAACATCTTTAAAAAAAATGAGAGCTTAAATCATGAAGGACTTTAATCATTAAAATAATTATTCCCTAACATTATTACTTTAACATTTCTTCAGTGGGTAGAAAATTAATGCTTATCATTTTTCTAACTCTATTGAATATATTTACCCTTTTTAAACATAATTAAAATATTCTTTCTAAAACTTAAATGAAAATTAGGCTTTTAGATTTGGTAATATTTAATACATAAAAAGAAATATTAAATTTTTCTCTTTTCTTTTTTATGGAATTTTTCTAATATTGGATACATCTTATGAAAATTTAAGTGATTCATACTTGTTTTCATAGAAACTATTAAGCAGTAAATAGAATATACTGAAATATTTATCGATGAAGTTTAGCTTTTGGTTTTGCATATATATTTTAATCCTATAACTTTATCTCAAAGATTAGGGTTCATTCATACATTATCCAGTCATATATTTATCATTAAAAATATTTTAGCAATTATCTTTGGACCAGTTATGTTAAGTCTTGAAAGTAAAGATGAATAATTAGCTAGGTCTTGCTCCTGAAATACATACTCTGTAAGGCAACTTGTGCACATGACCTAATAAAGAAATATACATATTCTATGCAAATTGAAAGAAAAATGAACTAGTTATGATCTGAGAAGTGGAATAATCATTTCAAAACAAGGTCAATAAATGAAAAGGAAAAAATTTCTTAGGTACAAATAATTTTTGCTTTAGGGAAAGCCCCCTGGTGATATTAAAGGGAATGAATTAGAAGAAAAAGAGCAAGCAGATTGTTTATTTGTTCACTAACTCTAATTCCAAAAAGATGGTTTCCAACAATGCATCAGGCAGTGTCCTAGACTGCACGTTCAGTACTGAAAAAGTAAGTTCAATTTCTGTGCTCATGGACTTTATATTCAGTGTGATGGGATTTGGGGACTTTTTTACCGCCTCACTTCAGAAATTTATTTTGAACAAGATAATTCTAAGTAAACTTTTGTGTCATGTGTCATTTTAATAAATTAACAAAATGTGCCTTTTATGTGTGTGCATTTAGATAGATATTTAAACTTCTATAAGTTTAAGATATTTTAGGAAAATTTTGAATTATTTTATTAAATATTAAATGCCTTTTCATGTTCAGATTGCAAAAATATAGAAAGGATGAAGGGGGAATGAAAATTAAGCATCATTCCAATTTCATCTTCCAGCCACCTACTTTCCTGTCTACTTGCCCATATTTTGGGGATTTTTATGTTTGCCTACAGAGATATTTTATACAGGTTCTGCTAAAGGAACAAAGTAAGAGAAAAAGTCCATAATCAATGGGGAAAGTACATTTCACTCTTATTTTCCTTTGTTAAAATATCTAAGTTTAATAAGTAAATTTTCATCCTCAGACTGTTATATATTCATGGGCTCACTCTTCTCCAAAATTATCCAAGTTGGCCTTGATTAATGAACAAAATTTGGAGTCAACACCTTGGATTTCATGGCAGTTTTTCCTAATTACTAGTTGTGTTACCTTGGGGAGGTCACATAAACTCAGGGCTGCAATTTACTCATCTGAAAACTGTGGATCATAACATTTGTGCCCTGCACATGATTGAGTTATTGAAAGAATTTGTTTTTAGACTGAAAAGCCTCTCATAATTGCAAGAGCATATCATAATTATTATGAAGCTTTTATGGCCCACTGCTTTATCTGATGAGTGTTCAGAGTTTCTCTTCTCAGTGATTTTGCAGTCACCTCAAACTGTTCTCACTCATTTATTAAACAAAGGCATTCTGTACCCTTTCCATATCTCCACTCTATGTCCTTCAATCATTACAGTAAAATTATGCTCATAAATGTGCATTTTCCAGATTCATCAGTCTACATTAAATAAATAACATTATCTTTAGTCACTGCTTCTCTCTCCCAACAGTGCATTTTTGTTAGTGCCATTATTGATCTAGTCATGAGACAAGAACATCACGTTGTCTGTCTGCCATAGCAAATCCAGTTACTTTTCACTAGCACTCTGTAGTACCCTCGTCAATTCTTTAGTCCAACAACTTTTCCTTTTTATACACAAGGATCATTCTTCCATCTCATGATGTTTTCTTACAATTTTCTTCATCTGTTCCCTTACTTAATCAGCACCATCTTCTAAGTTGTGTATCATTCCCATTACTGCATGTTCTGCTTTGCTTGATATTTCAGCCTAGAGTGATCTTATGCCAATTAACTCTTACTGTTTCAGTGCACTTGCTCTATCATAGTGCTCTGAATTCTGACAGCACATCAGAATTACCTGAGTAGTAGTGTACTGGTTGCTGTGCTAACAGGATCCTAGGACAGGGCCCTGTCACTGAAGACTATAATTCTGGATGGAATTTGGGCATAATTTTAACGCTGAGTTAAAAATAAAGGTTTTGCTTTGTAGTTCAGGCTGGCTCTGAGCTCACTGTGCAACCCACGCAAGCCTTGAACTCACAGCAATCCTCCTTCCTCTATCTCAGGAGTGCTGGGATGATAGGCGTGAGCCACCACACTGGGCATTGAGGTGTGAGGTGCTGATTGCTGGTGGGCATGAGTTACCATGCCTGGTATTTTTGCATGTGGTTACCAGGGACTGAACTCAGGATCTTGCCTTAAGAGGCAGATGCTGGAACCACTGAGCTAAATCCCCAGCCCCCTCGAAAAATTCATTTTGTAAATAAATTTTTGTAAAAAAGGGTTTATTTTCCTTTAGGTTTTGTTGTTGTTAAGATGCCTATGACATATTGATTGAATGATATATTGAATACTATTATGTTTCATACTTGCTTTCTGCAAAGCCTGTCATTTTTCCTAATCTTTCCAGTTTTTTGACTTTATGAAATACTAATGTTGGGGAGGGACCATCTGTTTACTAACTGTTCCCCTTAGTTAAAAGACAGTAGGTATCAATTCAATGTTTTTCTTTCAACAGCCATCCTGAAACATGAATATCCTAAATTTCTCTATCTTATTTACTACATTTGACATTATCAAGTGATAATTATCCCTCCTAACTACACTTCAAAGGAAGATTTTTATTTTTAAAATTTAATCTATCTTATAATTTATAATTATTTCATTTAATCTTAAAATTAAAATAATTATGCCTTTGTTCTATTGAATTTAGAGGCTTAATATTTAGTCTTGTGAAAATTAGCAAGAGAACACAAAGCACTTTATTTTCCACACAAGACAGCTACATACACATTACCTTACTATTAAGTTCTGTATCATTAAGTCAGTCATTTCTTATAAAGGACTTTCCAGTGCCTCGTCCATAACACAAGCACCCTGTCATCAGCAGGTATCATTCTTATTCTCTCTGCCCAATATAGTATCTTACACTGGATTTCCTTGTAGGTATCTTTGAGCAACAAGAAAGAATCTAACACCTGCTTCTTCTTTAGAGAAAAGTTAGTAAAGAAACCTCTTGGAAATGGATTGACTTTGAACCTATGATGCTTAAAGGACTTCCAATTGCATAGGCCTCTTCCAAAAGTGGTGCTTACTACTTACTGTATTCTTAATTTTATATATTTTAAGGGACTTATAAATTTCATGAATTTTCAGAGTGCACAAAACCTGGATCTAAGTTATATTGCACTGGTTTTGTTTTGTTTTCACTGAAAAATTCCAGGGAAATTCTTTAAGGAAACATAAAAATTCATGCCATCTAAAAACACATCAAGAGCAATTTTCACATTAAATTTCTACTTAAGGATAAATCTCATAAAGTCCATAGTGCACATTCAAAATGATGCAGCAAGCAAAAATTGGCAAAGAAAGCAGAGATAACAAATATGATCATAAAACTTAAAGCTATATAGTCAGTAATTTAAAAATAATAGTGTAATTTCATATACCAAGTGCTTTCTGAGCTGTTTTTTTTAAAAGAAGGAAAATAATTTTACCCTTATTAAACTTACTCAAAATAAGTATCAGTCTTTTTCAAATAGGAATATGTCAAAGCATGTTGAGGCAGAGATCTTTCAAAAAAGTTTAAAAGTTTATTATTTTTACATGCAAAACTTGAAGCCAAGAAAATTGCACATTTGAAATCAATAAAAACACTTATTTTAAAAATAAAAACTATATTCAAGTTTAAAATGGTTAGCTTCAAAACCTTGAGGAAAAAATACTGTAAGGTCTTTCTGGTAACATCAGTTGATAGGTTTATATAAAATTCAAACCATTTGAATTGCATTATGATTTCCATTGTTCATCTTGGTCTTTACAATTCTTAATGGATTTTTTCAATGTACATGTACAAGTATCTATAACACATAAAAAATATGCAAAACCGTCAAGAAAAGTATCTCTGATGTACCAGGCAGATGTTTTTAGAATGTCTGTCACATCTTTTAATGGTTTATACCTACTTCAAATGAATAATATGCATTAAAATAATTTGTTTAAAATACAAAGTTTCAATCATCTATAATGTATGAACTTTTTATGAAGACATATGTTATAGAAATTACAGCATACAGTTAAATCAGAAAAAATTCTTATTCAAAATACCCTACAATTGTGATAAGAGACATTACCTTTTACATTTTCCAAAGAAATATCAGAGCAATCAATTCTAAATAACTTTCACAAAGTTATGGATACAGCTAGCATTCATAGAAGTCCTTTTCCTTATCTGCTTCTTAATCTTGATAGGTTATATTGTCTCACAATTTTTAGAAAATGCCCTTTTTATTATGTTTTAAAGAACTGTGAATCTAATATACCAGCTTCACTATTTTCTCTGATTTCTTTCTTTAAAATACTTCCAGGAGAGAAATCACTTAGAGTTTTCTGTCTTTTCCAAATAGTTAAAAACATAAAGGATTATAGTTGCAGTAAATCAGCTTAGAAACTCGATGACTTGATTGGGATGCTCAATTTTACTGTAATCAGCTGATCTGAAATATTACCCAAAATGCTTACTCCCTTACAATTCTTTTCTACATCACACAAATTGTTCAGAACAAGAACAGTCTTGTTTTTTAAAAAAAAAGTATTATGAGATATTTCAGACAGCTTCATGTAGCTGTCTCTGTGCTGGATAACCACTGTGTAGAGGAGTCTTGGATTAGCCGAAGGTTAGTGTGAACTGCACATATTGAACAGTGTCTTAAACTGCACTTTACCAGTCAGGAGAAACCGTCCTCATAAGACAGGAAAGCTCCTTTGACCATTATATTGTTCAGTGTCTAGAGATAAATGCTACAATAATAGAAAAGTTTGTAATTTGTAGAATTTTTATTCCAAGGTGAAGAAGAAGGTTAGCAATTTTTGTGAAATCCTTTGCTGAGAGCAGAAATTTCAAAATCATTAAGTATCTATCACATTGACATGTCTACTTGAAGAGATAGTTTATTAGCCTACTGGTTAATACCTGCTTGGTAAAGCTCAGAAAAGACAAAATTTTAATTAAAAGCAAATGCAGTAAATGCTGGCCCATTTTTCTAATTGCATAAAATATTGAATATTTCCTTTTCCCTGGACAGCGTTAGTACATTTTCCCTATGAGCTAAAGCCATAAGCATCTCCACAGACTTCTTTTTCCATTGAAATTGCTTTTCATTTGGCAAAAACTAAACCTGTGATTCATAGCAGCTCAGAGGACTCAAGGCCAAAGAGTACATCTTGCTTGCTTTCACTGACATTTTTGCAGGCTAAATCAGACCTGCATGATTCAGATGCATTGAGATTCATAATGCTAAAGAGAGGACAGATTGGGGAATAGTATAAAAGAGCATAAAGGGAAATTGTCTTGGAAATTGTGGCCAGTGACTGAGGTAAAAATCAGCCACAGCCAACAAGCAGTTTCAATTGGTATTTGATTGGGGAGACAAAGTTTTCTTGTCATTCCTTTATAAAAAGAGCTAGAAAGAATATTAGAAAAAAGTTACTAAAGAAAATTCTTGTGGGGCAGCTGGAAAAGAAGGACTTTTCTTCGCTATGAAAAATTAAATCAAAGCAAGATACAGGAACAGGATGCATGACTGCTTTTAATATTGCTTAGCCCAAACCTTAAGTCAAATGTGTCTTGTAAGAAAGAGAAACATCTATTACTAAAAAATCCATTTCCCCTAAATGTCCACTATTAGCAATTTATTCCTTTTAGATTTCTTTATCATTTGTGTCCACTAGTTACCTTTGAAATTCACATGCCCAGAGGAATTAAAATCTTCCCATAACACATATTTTCCTTCCCTGTCCAACACAAAGAGAGCACAAGAAAACTGTTTTGGAAAGATCAGGCATCAGAAAAGTGAGGTGCAGGTACTGGAGATGTAGAACAGTGTTAGAATACTTACCTACTGTGGTCACAGCCCTGCATTCAAACCCTAGCACCACAAAAAGTGAGGTGTTTAAAAAAGATCACTATTCCTTAACCTTTCCAACCCTTCATTTTTGCTAATATTTACTGAATTATCTATAACAATCAGTAGATAGGATATAGACCAGTTACAATTATTTTCACTGATAACTAGCTGTATTACCATAGTATAAAATATAAATATTGGTTTATCTTTTAAAACTTAGAATTTCAACATGGAGAACCTCAGAAGAGCGTTCAGCATGGCTGGAGTGTCTTGTGTATCTGCACAGGTCACAAAGACTGTGCCCTCATTGCTTGCATTACTGTAGTGCAAGCAGTAAATTCTAAACTCAGTCAACTAAAGTTTTTCCATAAAATGTGCCTAAATATTTTGACTTATGTACCCTCAATTCTAATCCCCAAATTTGAACTCTAATTCTTTTACTTTGGGCTTTCAGAATCCTGAAATTTAACCTTTTTGTGTATTTTCTTTTTTATCTAGCCCTTACATATATAATATATATAATATATAATATATGTATATATACATATATGTGTATACATATATGTATATATACATGTATGTATATGTATATATGTGTATATGTATACATATATATAGCCCTTACACACACATATATGGCCCTTACATACATATATATATACATATATATAATACTTTAAGCAATCAAACTATTTAAGAAATCAATCACACACAAATATATAAACATATATATATATATATATATATATATATATGATTTATGAGTTTCCCACCTTATCTTTTTTGGGTTTGGATTGAAACTCCTCGTCCTTAGACCTGAGCTTCAAAGTCTACTCTTCATTTACTATTCTAATTCATGAACCAGACAGCTACATGTGGGCAAATACTTCTCTATAATTTCACAAGCCGTCCTACAACAAGTAGCCATTTTTCCAGCCCCAGCTTTGAGGATAGGATGAGGATAGATGATACGTGCCTATGTGAAACACTGCAAGTAGAATAATGAATAGTTATTCAAAATAATAAAAGTAGAATAGTTTAGAGAAAGGTGCTCTAGGCTCCCAGGGAACATAGAAAAAGCCTACAATAATCTTGATCATCAAACCTATAAAAGCCATCTCTGGATAGAAAAGCCTCCATATTCCAGTTCAAGTTTTAGGTTTTTTTTCATGTAAGCCAATATTAATTCTTTCCTAACACGTTTTGACCTTATTCTGGTTGAACAGTAAAATGCTTTTGGGTTCTTTTGTTAAATTTTCTTTATCTATCTTTTGTTGACACATCACTATAATTAGTATAGTGTTAATTTCATCACTTACAAAAGGCTCCAGAATTCATGATTCATATTCTCTCTCTCTCTCTCTCTCTCTCTCTCTCTCTCACACACACACACACACACACACACACTACTTTTCCTCTCTCCTCTCCTCTCTCCTTTAGATCTTCTCTTTTTTAGATTTTACTCATTTATGCCTGGAGCAAATGAAGTCACTCTTTTCACATAAGACTGGCTTTTCTTAACTGAATTCTATCCCACAGGCTTCAACAGAATTTACATGAGAGAATAACATTTTTATGCTGTTGACTAATAGTCATCAGACAGCTGAGAACTTAATTATATTGAGGTTTTGAATGGTCACGTTAAAATCAACATGATTTTAACGTTAGACTTTAGAAATAAAGTTTGCTTTTGATCAGAGTTGACCATTAAAAGTTACTTTTAAAAAGTCTTATGTGTATATGTATGATTAGTTTCTTAAATAGTTGGGTTTCTTAATAGTTTGGTTGCTTTCAGGAATGAATTTGGGAGTACTGCTTCCTTTCAATTTCATTAAAAAGTTTGAGAAATAGTGGTATTAATTCTTCTTTAACAGTTTTATAGAATTCTGCAGTAAAATCATTAGGACCAGGGCTTTTCTTTGATGGTAGGATTTTTTAAATTACATTTTCAATTTCACAGATTATATTGGGGAGATTAACATTTTTATATCTTCTTCTTTCAGCATTGGAAGTTCATATGTGTCTAGGAATCTATCCATTTCTTCTAAATTTTCCATCTTATTGGAGTACAATTTTTCAAAATAGGTGTTTATTTTCCGCTGGACTTTCTATGGATCTTTTGAGAGATACAGTTGAAAATGACACTGAGATTTCATCTCACTCCACATAGAATGGCTGCTATTGTGAAGTTAACCAGCAATAAATTCAGGCGAGGCTGAGGGGAGAAAAGAACCCTTCTCCACTGTTTGTGGGATATGAACTTGTGTAACCACTGCGGAGATTAGTATGAAGATTCCTCAAAACACTAGGATTAGAGGTCCCATTTAACCCTGCTTTTCCCCTACTGGGAATATATACAGAAGAATGAAAAGATTCATAGGCTGGAAATTTAGCTTCATGGTTCCAGCACCTGCCTAGCAAGCTCAAGGTCCTGAGTTTGATCCCTAGTAACCACATACAACAACACTGGATGTGGTGACATCCCCATCAGCAGTCAGCACCGCATAACACAGTGGTGAGGGTGGTGGCTCACACCTGTAATCGCAGCACTTGGGAGGCAGAGGCAGGAGGATTGCTGAGTTTGCAGGTAGCCTGGGCTACATAGAGAGCTCAGGGCCAGCCTGAACTACAAAGTGAGACCCTGTCTCCAAAAACAAAAACACAAAAGGATTCATATCACACCAACATATGTGCACCCATGTTCATAGTAGCTCAGTTTGTAAGAGCTAAATCTTGGAAACAACCCAGATGGCCATCTACTGGAGATTGGATCAAGAAGATGTGGAGTTTTTAAAAAAATAAAATGGAGTATTACTCTGCCATAAAGAATAAGTTTGAGTCATTTATACTCAAATGGATTTTCCTTGAGGATATACTCATAAGTGAAATAGGTCACAGACATGTAAATACCACATATCTTTCCTCTGGTATGAGAATCTGAAGATTCTATAATGTATGATAGATATTGTGAAATAGAAAATATTTAAAGGGAAAGTGGGGTAGGGGTAATAGGAAATAAAAAATGTGATGGTAAAAAAAGGAAACAAAGCTTATGAATATAGGTGTTGGAGGGGTTGTAAAGTGGGTTGGGGAACAGGAAAAACTGAGAAGTCATGTCATATACTGGTACAAATTCTCAATGTTGAGTATGATCAAGATGTGCATATAAAATGTACCAATAAAGATTCAAATCTTAGAAAAAATAAAAATAGTATTATGATGTCTTTTATCTTTTTAAAGGGAAACATAAGTAAAAGAATGTTTCTTTTTAAAAATTAAATTCATTATATACAGAATTTTTCAATATAAATGAATCACTTTCTCTTTAATCGAAAATTTTTACCTAGTAACTAACTTTTTATGGTATTGGATTATTTTATTTTTATTTGTTTCCTTCTTTGTATTTTGAGGCAGGGTCTGCTTATGTAATTCAGGCTGACCTTGAACTGATTATGTAGCCCAAACTGGCCTTGAATTGATGGTAATCCTCCTGTTTCAACTTTTAAATTCTGGGTTTGCAGGCATGTACCACTATAGCTCACCTAATTATTCTTCTCAACTCGAGATTTCCTAACTTTTCAATTACAGTCCATTTTATATATATATATATATCTTTTTAAACTAAGCATTTAAAAAGCCATATAACAAAACATGAAAAATTATAGTTTTGAGCTTAAAAAGACAAGTATGCTATGTGGGCTTTAAAATATGTACAAAATCTATAGGAGTCAGCACAATAATTTGCTTAAGACAAACTATTCAAGGACATGGAACACATACATAAAAGTCAAATACCTTTTTATGAAGGAAGAATAGTAACTAGAGGTAATACTGAGGCAGTGCTGTAGGCTCTCTCCTCTCCTGGTAGCACAATTAGTTTATGATCTAGTTAGTTACCAAGTTTAATCACAAATGCATGATAATACACCTTCAAAATAAATAAGAGAGTTCAAGTATAATTATTATTTTACATTGCAAGTAAACTCAGTATCAAAATCATTTTCTACCCCCATTGCAGACTTTGCTTCCAGCTATATAAAGCATATGTTAATCTTTATATAGAGAGAGTATCTGTAGTTAGAAATTATGTATCTTTACAGTCATTTTGCCTTCCTGGAAAGATGTGACCTGGTAAAAAAGGAAGAAGTTTTCATAACCATATAAAATTATTGAATAATCTTACAGTTTTGGTAGATTAAAGATAGCTGCAAAGACTTTGACACCCTTTCTGCTAAGAAGTGTGACCGCCATTCCTCCTTCCTGAATCTAAATAGGTTCTGTGACTCTGATTGATAGAAAACAGCAGAAATATGGCCATGTGGGTGTTCAGGCTCTAAGAGAATAACAGTTTCCTCTCTTAGCTCTTGGAATATTTGCTCTTGAAACCAACATGTCATTACTGTAAGTAAACTCATATGAAGTGACCCATGTGTAAAAAAAGCAAAGGCTCTACTTACAGTTCTGGCTGATGGCCAGCATTACCTTAGTCGGTATCTGAGTGAGTAATCTTGGAATAGATCCTGAGAGATGAGATACCCCCTCCAAGCCCTGCCAAAACTACAGGTTCCACACATCAGAGACTTCCATTTGCTTCACTGATTAAATAAGAACTCGAGAGGTAAGGAGCCAAGATATTAAAGAATAGAGAATTTCAGAAAGCAGAAGACATCCTTAGCCTTCATCTTTTGTTTAGACATTTCCCCATATTCTTTTAGATGGGAAACAGGATAATAGGCTTTTCCACAATGTCATAATTAATGACATCCTCGGTTCTTGAAACAGTGATGTTAAACTTGTACATGTGCCTCTCTAAGTAAGTATTCCAAGCAGGCTTTACCTCACAACAAGGACAATGTTGAACTTATCACTGGTGGATAATAAATACATGCCAGATTTTAGTGAATATACCAGTGGATATTTAGGATAATCAGAGTACTGTTAGGTTGTTCCAGATAAAGCACTTTCTCTAAATAAAGGTTTATTTCATCTAGTCACATCTTCCTAGAGATAAAAAAATGTCACTTGATCATGCTGTTCAATCACTCTCCTAAACCAGACCTTTCAAAGTGCTCACCAGAACCTACTAAAGTTCAAATTCCATAGCCTGGCATTTAAATGCCTCTGAAGTCAAACACCACTTACACTTTTCAACCTTATCTCACTCTGCAACTTTAGGGCAAACTTGTTTCTTTACCATGTGAGGTCTTGAACATGCCTTTGTGCCAGGCTCTTACTAATCTCTCAGCCCTAAAGGTTTTCTTTTTCTCCTAAAAATTCTACCAATATCAAAAACTTAGCACAAATTTTTGTGAGTCCATTCTTAACCACAGCAACTATAACTCTGTGTTTTCAGTACTATTTTATATTATTTACAAAACACACAGACTTCATTTTATATTTCTTTCCATCTACATCTTATTTTTCTAAAAGTCCACAATATTCTGAGAAGCTGCTTAAAAATTTTTATATTTTTCTGCAATTGTCTATAGATCTAGTAGGATGTTGAACAAAGTAGATGCTTAATAACTTGGTCATTGATTCAATATTCACTGTTAATGAATATGCCAGAGTAGATTCTGTTTATAATACAGATGAGATATTCTTCTTCATATTACTCTAGTCCTTTTCATTTTATAAACATTTATACCAGATAAGTTTATTGAAATTTCTTAGCAATCTCCCAAAAACCTTGAAAATTAATATAACAAATAACTATTCAGAAATTTATGGAAATTAGATGGGTTTGAAAGTATGGTGCGCTTCTCCAATGAATAATTCAAATCATTTTAAAGTATGAAAAGAAAATTTACTCTAGTCTTAGGGTCACTTCCTACTAACTGGGAAATTCATTAAGAACAAAATTTAAACATTTCAAACACTTGTGCTATCCTCTGGATTTTGACTCAAGTGAGATTCGACTAACTGTATGTTATCAAATTATAACTGATTTATCTTCCTCTCTTTGTGTCTCTCAGCATGTTGCTGTTCTACATCAATGATTCTCAAATCTTAATGTGCATCTGAATCACTAGGGAATTGCTTATTAAAATAAGAATTCTCAGGCCCAGTCCCTCTGAGATTTTTTAACTTGGCTGATCCTCAGTAGGATCCTGAGTTTTGCACTTCAGTTAACATCCCCATTGAATCTGATGGAGGCCCTCTAGCCACTAAGAACAAATACTCAAAATGAGAACTTTTTCTTGTATGATTTTTGCAGAATCACAAAAATAGAGAAGACAATGCAAGTTGCTCTAATCTGTGCTATTCAGCTGTGTGGCTCTACTTGCCCTCTGTGGTGCATTTTGTGGAAAAAGTAATGAAAGATTTACCCAGTGGAATCCTTAGTGAGCATGATAAGGGGATATGCCCTATCCCAGCAGGCATTGGGGCTGGGGCAGAAACCCACATGTGGGTCACTTATCTGGGAATCCTGATAAGTAAAACCAGTAGCCGCATTAAAAAAAAATATATACCTCTCACAGATACCTCCACTACTACCTTTGCAGTTATAACAGGCACCACCAAAAGTCTGGTTTCTGATGGGAATCACCACGAAGGAAGAATGTGGGTCACTTTTGTTATCTCAGCACTATGGAAATTTTACCACAACCCTTTGGAGAATTGAGAGGGCCAATATCAGCTTAAATATGCATTATTTACAATTCCAAGTGAGCAAATAATTACCATGGAACGGCTAGAAGGCATAAAACACATATGAGCATAATTGTCAGAAAGATTGGAAAAATTTAAAACATAGGTTATTTTCATTCGAGTCCTTGACACTTAACTATCCCAAAAGACAGGACATCACTGAATTGTTTGCCTCTATGTGTGTTTTTATGTGTATGTGTGTCAGACAAAAACAATATGAAAAGCAAAAATTTTCAGGCTTGGACCTACAACTTTAAAATTAATAGGTAGTAGAATGATTATCTCAGTTAAAGAAGTATGAAAACCAGGGCTGGAGATTTAGCTCAGTGGTTCTAGTGCCTGCCTTGCAAGCGCAAGGCCCTGAGTTCAATCCCAGTAACCATATACAATGCTGGGCGTGGTGGCTCATGCCCACCAGCCATCAATACCACATACCACAGTGCTGGGCGTGGTGGCTCACGCCTGTAATCCCAGCACACGGGAGGCAGAGACAGGAGGATTGCTGAGTTCCAGGCTTGCCTGAGCTACATAGTGAGCTCAGGGCCAGCCTGAGCTACAAAGCGAGACCCTGTCCCCACCCCCCCCCAAAAAAAAAGAAGTATGAGAACCAGGCTGTCACACCATGTTTTATATTAAATAGATATAGATGGGCTGGAGATTTAGCTCAGTGGTTCCGGCGCCTGCCTCACAAGCGCAAGGTCCTGAGTTCGATTCCAGTAACCACATACAATGCTGGGCATGGAGACTCACACCCACCAACAATCAACACCGCATACCACAGTGCGGGGCGTGGTGGCTCATGCCTGTAATCCCAGCACTCGGGAGGCAGAGACAGGAGATTGCTTAGTTAGAGGCTTCCCTGGGCTACATAGTGAGCTCAGGGCCAGCCTGAACTACAAAGTGAGACCCTGTCTCACACACACACACACACACAAAATAGATATAGAATGAAAACTATACCTATCTATACACACATATGTATATATTAGAATATATGGTAAAGATAGTTTGAATATTTGAATTGCCATACTGAAAAATTAATCTTTGGAACTATTTTCTCAAGAAAAGTACCATCTGATCAAATTGAAATTCTCAAGACAAATAAACATTAACATCTAAATATTAACATAAATATTATTAACATAAAAATATCTAGTGAAGGTGTTGTGATGAAATACTCAACTTATTTTGAAACAACTGAAAAGAAGATTGATAAATGGACAAATTGACAGATATAAAATTAAATATGTGATATGGTATCTGATAAAGTAAATATAACAAAACATTAAGAATTGTAGAATTGAAGTGGTAGGCATATAACTGTTATAATACAACTTTTCCAACTCTTCTGCATGCTTGAACATTTTTATAATGAAATGGTATTGGAAATACACTTATACATAGGAAAGGAGAGCAATCTATCCTCCAATTGAGAAGTGAGTTGACCTGAAGACTTTGATTTAGTATTTATGATCTGATAGACCAGAATTGAATCATTGTTCTCCCAATATTGTATCTTTGACCTTGACCAAGTTAATTTAAATCACTAAGCTGTCATTTCATTATCTACAAAAGGAATGTAATAATACCTACTACATTACATAGTGCAGATATAAGAATGAAATAATGTTTATGAGGTGTTTGACAAGTAAACATTCAAAAAGTGCAAGTGATTTTTAAATTACACCTAGTTTTAAGTTAAAACTAATTTTGTTTCCTAATAACTGAATAAAATAAAACTTTAAATTTTCATTCCTTCAAAATTTCTTCTACTTTAAGACTACATTTATGGGATCGGAGATTTAGCCCAGTGGCTCCAGTGCCTCCCTGGCAAGTGCAAGTTCCCTGGTTCAAGGAACCAGGTATGTGGTCCCCAGTAACCACATACCACAATACCAGGTGTGGTGACTCATGCCCAAACAGAAATCAGTACCACACACCACAGTGCCGGGTGTGGTGGCTCATGCCTGTAATCCCAGCATTTGGGAGGCAGAGGCAGGAGGATTGCTGAGTTTGAGGCTTGCCTGGGCTACATAGTGAGCTCAGGGCCAGCCTGAACTACAAAGCACGACCCTGTCTCAAAAAAAAAAACTGTTAATTTCATTATATCAATGATGACTTTGTTATATCAATAAATGTAAAGTTCTAGTTCTGCAAATACAGTAGTACTTCAGTTCACAAATGCTTTTATTTGCAGACAATTTGGTGCACAAAAGTGTTTGACAGAATTTTATTTTTGTTTGCAAATCCTACCTCAGGTGATAATCATGACCACTGCATGACATGCACAAATACAAATATGGCCATCTTTTTCAAAATCATGGAGCAAATTAAGTTCCTGAATGGAGGTACCACTAGAGAGTACTTCCTACAATACACCTACAAATTCAGTAATAATTTTGTGGCACTGAGGAAAATTAATTTGTGTAAATTCCATGATATATGATGTATTTGGAGATTAATTTTTATCAAATATAAATTTTACTCCATTATACTACAATAAAGGAGTTATCTAGCATAAAATTCTAGCTGAACATGCTGTTTTCAACAAAACAATTCACAAAAAAGTAGTCCTGTGCTGGTTGCTGTGGGAGAGAAAATGGAACACAACACAAGGCCTTCACCCACAAAAGACTTGCAGTGTGATTAAGAGAAATACACAGCCCTTACAAAAAAGTAGAGTGCATGAGTTAAAAATATAAAACACACAACAAAGAAGTAAATGATTATGAATCAAATGAATAATACGGATAATATGAGATTCAAAATTCAAAACTGGAAAACATCCACCGCAGCTTTGAAATGAACATATTTTTTGGGTTCTGTGCCTATTTAAGTCCTTTGATACATGAAAGAATCTTATTGGGAGTGTGGTTTTGGTGGTAAGCCAAACAAATTGAGCAGAGAGAATGCATAAGGTTAGGGTTTTCTCTGAGAATTTGGACAGGATAATGAAAACAGAATATCTAGCTGAGAACAGTAGCTGAAACTTATGACCTTGCTCTTGCTGAGAAATACTCATTTAGTACTATGACAGGTCCTAAAGACTAAGTGAAAGGAATTTATCCCTAACTTCAAGCAACTTACAAGCAACAATATCAAGAACTCTATTGAATGTCAAGTGTGCCAGCCCCCATGTGGAAGAAAAAAAAAACTGTATTGGACAAATTATAAAATCGTTAATGTCATAGAAAAAGATGAGGTAAAATGCTGTGTGAATTCAGCAGAGAATTTTCTTGTGGTTGACATAGAAAGTAGGATAAGTATTCAGGCAGAAGGTAACAGTGAGTTGTTCTATAAAGAAGAGTGAATCAAATGTGGACAGAGATGCATTGTAAAACTAAGGAAACCAAGTTATGGAAACTATGAACTAAGTTATGAAAATAAAATATATACACAGGGTAGCATCAATACATATGTGAACATGAAAAAATATATATACACAGAATAGATCATGTGTCTCTTTCCTGCTTTACTGCAGTCTGGATGGACAAAAAATTAGTTGAGTAGGAGACTAAGGCAGATCATCAAGGCTCTGAATATTTAGCTAAGTGTGGAAATTTATTTTGTTGATGACAGAAGCCAGCAAAGGATTATGAGCTGAGAAATGAAACGTCAGCTGGTTCTTTGTTCATTTTTAATCTGACAGTTTGTGTAGAATGAACTGGAGGGACAAAAGTCTAGAGGCAAAATGACTAGAAGGGAATGCAGACCGCAACAGACCTATTTCAAAGGGTGGAAGGGGGTACACACATAACCTGTAACCAGTGTAATACTGAGAGCCAAGGGAAACAAAGTGTGCCAAAGTGTGGTATAGTAGAAGATGAGCATTGCTTAGAATTACTTACACATGGAAATTATAAAAAGCAGACCAATTTTTAGCATGCTTTATTATTGTTCCTAAATTTATTACAATACCCCTTTAGTTGGCTCGAGCCAGGGTCACTGTTTCTGCTATCCCACTTCGCTGGGCCACTGTATGGGCGTGAAAACAACGTTTGAGAAGTCTCTCAGATTCAAGTTTAGCACCTGGAAGTCTGAGGGTGCTTTAAAAAAAAAAAACTGCAACAGAAAATGAAAATTATAAAACAGAGTATTTTGGCATCAGTTCAATTTTGAACATGTTAAAGTTACTAGTGGGTGGGCAAAATGATAATGTCCAACCAATACTGTGAATGTGAGAGTGAATGCAGTTCTGCTGAGAAGTTAGGATAGAGATATCTGTCGAGAAGTCTTCTGGTTAGCCAGAGTAACTAAAGCTAGCAGAATTATCCCATTTTTGAGGGGGTGTTCTTTATAATTATTTACAAATCCTAGCATATGTACAAGCACAGGCACCTGCCAGGACTCCATCTTGAATTGCCTTCCTTGCAGCTCCTGCAAAAATACAGTTGGAAGGTTGCTACTTGAAAGCTAGTTTTAATATTGTAGATGAATTCTTTTTAATCTTTACCTAAATTCTATCACTACAACTTAATTAGGTATTTATACATGAATAACTGTAATAATCAGAAAATAGTTTACATTAGAACTTAACTTCCTAAGGAGTGTGGTAAAGTTCTGCTTTAGCGTTCCTCTTGTGCTGCTATAAAACACATAGAAAGTCTCAGACCACATAATATATTGTGGGAGAAGGGTGATCTTTTCTGAAGAAATTTTAGGCTTGTTTTTTTTTTTTTTTTTTTTTTTTTGAGACAGAGTCTCACTTTGTAGTTCTGGCTGGCCCTGAGCTTACTATGTAGCCCAGGCAAGCCTCGAACTCAGTAATCCTCCTGTCTCTGCCTTCTGAGTGCTGGGATTCCAGACGTGAGCCATCACGCCCAGCGGCTTGTTTTTATTTTGTGTAAATGTCTCCTTGATCTTGGAGGCATGAATTTCAGAACCACATTTAATGACCAAGGGCACTTACTACCTCACCATGAGATATCTCCTTATTTTGCCCAATTGAGTATAGATTTCTATTCCAGGCTTTATTTTTAACCCCTTTGAATTTAGGGAAGCAGTCATTATTATTATTATTATTATTATTATTATTATTATTATTATTATACATAATACTAAATGTTTGAGAGTGTGATGCTTGATATTTTTAAAAAAAATATATAGCTGAGAATGTATCCAAAAAGGATTACACACCAATGGCCACTGTACTTTATATAATTATATCTAGTATAATACTATAATGGAACTATATATTTCTTACATTATAGGCAAAAAATAAAGTGCAGAGAATAATAAGTAACTTATGATGGGAAAGCTTGAAACTAAACAGAATTTTCAATAACTTCCAGAGTAAGGAAGCTACATCCTGCTATCCAAGGCTCTATCCTCAGAACATGCATCCAAAATAATGTTTCTACCACTCATTTGATATTTTCCTTGGGCCTCTAAGGGACCTTTCAAGTCAGATGTGCTATGAAATGAAACAGATGGAAGAAACCCAACATAATATGTAATTAAAATTTTTACCATTTATGATAACATCAAAGATGGTGTAATGCAAAAGTATATAAGATCTCTACACTGAAAAGTAAAAACATTATTAAGAAAACCAAAGTGTACTAATAAAAGGAATGATATATGCCTTGTTCAAGGATTAGAATACTCAGTGTTATAATAATGGAGTCAATTCTCCCAAGTTAAATATAGATTCAATATAATGTAAACAAAAGTCCTATAGGTATTCTATGAAAAAAATTGACAGAATAATTCTAAAATATTTATAGAAATGCAAAGGCCACAAATATCTCCCAAATTATATACCACTGAATATTAATGCCTATTAAGAATTATATTATTTAAAATGTTGAATGGGTATAGGAATGAAAACATTTAAGAAAGAATTTCACTAGGAAATACTTAGTTGGCCAATAAACATCTATATAGATGCTTTATTCAATCAGTGATCAGGGGAAAAAATCAAAACCACAACACAGGTTGATCACATATCCAAAAGAACATTTAAAATAAAAATAGTCATCATCAAATCTCAAATATGGGACAACTGTGATTCTCATACCTCACTTTGGTACAACCATTTTGAGGAACTGACACTAAATAGATGTATAGCCTATGACCAATAAATTCAAAGTTCAGCAACAAACAAAGCTAATCTATGATAGTACAAGTCAATACATAGTTTCTCTTAGGGACTGAGGGAAATGCAGATGAGGGGATGATGAAATCTTTTTCTTTTGGCTCTTTCTCCCTTAGGATGTACAATTGTTACTTAGGGCTGTTTACTTCTTGAAAGTTCATCAAGCTGTAAAATATTTGACTTTTTTGTAGTTTTCTGAATATATGTTGTCTTTCAATAACAATACCCTGCCACCACACCAAAATAAATGAATAAAAGTAACAACTTTCACTACTGGCTCAAATCTAGGAGGGGTAGTTATGGTTTTCATCCAGTTGCTTTTATACCCTAGACTGTAATTCATGTAGATTCATGAATATATGTGGATAATTTAAGATATTTCACCAAATAGCAAGTTATTATCCCTGAAGAGGTTAAAATTAATATCACATTGCCTTTGAAACTGATAGATCTGAAAGGCTATGGGTTTAAGTATCTTGATACTAATTGAACGTTTACAAAGTGTAGTATAAAGAAATAGTAGTCACACAGCATGGATGTCCTTGAACTAGTAAACACACAGGCCTCAACTACCTCATGGTTTATTTACTAAGCTCCTTAGAGCCTTAGAGGCGGCACATCAAAGGATGTTTTTAGGATCTAATTTAAATTTTGATCAAAAAATAAACAATGGAAAATGATGACTTGTTTGGGTTCAATTAACATTTTTTATCCCTAATGTAGGCTCTTGCTCCTATTATTAAAATAATAATAGGGGAAAATGTTAATGTAATCATCATCTACTATTTTTTTCATGATAGTGCTTGTCCTGTAGCATGACTCTTCAGTGGGTGGGAAAGAGAAAGGGCTGTGAAGGTGAATGGGAGATTGGCATAGTCCTGAGCCTATCACTCGTCCTATTAGGTCATGGAGGAAAAATATTTTTTGTGTGTTTTTTATTGGGACATTATATATACACATCACAATTACACTCCACATTGAGAATTTGTACCAGTATATAACACAACTTAATTCTCATTTTCCCCCTTCCCTACCCACCCTACCTCCCCCTGCCCCATATATACAAGCATTGTTTCCTATTTTTACCATAAATATTTTCTTTCTTCATTATTTACCCCTAAGCCCCATTACCCTGTGAATATTTACTATTTCACAATATCAATCATGCATTCTAGAACACATTTATAACTGCAGTTTCTCACGTCAGAGAAAATATATGATATTTGCACATCTGTGACCTATTTTTTTCACTTATGAGTATGTCCTGAAGGTACGTCCATTTGAGTTTAAATGATTCGATCTCATCATTCTTTATGGCAGAGTAATACTCCATTTTACTAAAAAAAAAAAACATCTTCTTTATCCAGTCTAGAGTTGATGGGCATTTGGGTTGTTTTCAAGATATAGCTATCACAAACTGAGCTGCTATAAACATGGGTGCACATTGAGCTCCAGTGGCACATTCAGTTAGCATGCGGTACTTATATAAACATGGGTACACATATGTCACTGTGATAGGAATCTTGTAATTCTTTTGTATATATCCCCAGCAGGAGAATAGCCGGGTCAAATGGAACCCCTAATCCTAGTTTTTTGAGGAATCTCCACACTGATCTACATAATGGTTGTACTAGTCTACATTCCCACCAACAGTGGAGAAGGGTTCCTTTTCTCCACAACCTCGCCAGCATTTGTTGCTGGCTAATTGTGAGATAGCAGCCATTCTTTGTGGAGTGAGATGAAATCTCAGAATTTGTTTTCATCTGCATCTCTCAGTGAAGTTGAACATTTCTTCATGTACTTCTTAGCTGCTTTTACTTCTTCCTCTGAAAAGTGTCTGTTCATTTCAGATGGCCATTTTTTAATTGGATCTTTAAATTTGGAGGGACTGATTTTTTTTAAGCTCTGTATATATTCTAGTTAGTAGCCCTTCGTGTGAGGAAATACTGGTGAAGATTTTTTCCCATATTGTTGGTTGCCTTTTTGCTCTGCTGATGGCTTCTTTTGCTGTGCAGAAGTTTTTTAATAGAAAGAGATCCCATTTGTTGATTTCCTCTGGTAGTTCTCATGCTATAGAGGTTTTGTTCATAAGTACTTCTCTGATCTTCAGATTTTCAATCTTTAATAATAATCCTTGGCCATGAAATTTCTTGACTGATGACTTTTAACATTACGACATTCATAAAAATATATAAGATTAGAACTAACAGAGGCCAGGGACTTAGCTCAGTGGTTCCAGCACCTGCCTCGCAAGCGCAAGGTCCTGAGTTCAATCCCTGGTAACAACATACAATGCTGGGCGTGATGACTCACGCCCACCAGCAATCAATACCACATACCACAGTGCCAGGCATGGTGCCTAATGCCTGTAATCCCAGCACTTGGGAGGCAGAGACAGGAGGACTGCTGAGTCTGAGGCTTGCCTGGGTTACATAGTGAGCTCAGGGCCAGCCTGAACTACAAAGCGAGACCCTGTCTCAAAAAAAAAAAAAGATTATAACTAATAAAAAGGCTTAATATTACAATTGTTGGGAGGGTTTCTAGAAACTTACTTTCAGAACAAACCTTTTGCTACACTATTTTTAGAACAGGATTATGATGAAAGATTCTGGAGAGTGCTGGCATGTTAATTGATCCAGTGTATTGTTAGAGGTAGTTTTACTAATCTAACTTCTTATATAAAGTTTCTGAATTTTAGCCACTCCATTTAAGAATGTGCAAAGTACTTCATGATTTGACTGATGTTGCTCAGGATGGAGTTGTTTTCTCCTAAGCACTGACAATGACAATAATTATATGCATCTAAGATCTAGTAACTCTGTAGAGGCGAAGGCAAGTTGTCATTCCTCCTCCGCAGTTTATGAAAAGAATAAAATGATAGAAACTATGGATTCCCATAGTCTGTGTAATACTAAACACATATACATGCACACGCATACACATCTAAGTGTATAGGAAGTACCTGCAGTAAAGAGAGACAAATGGTCTTTAAGTTATAATTCAGGCTGATAAGATCCATAGAGTTATGGAGCTCAGTTGTGATCTAATAAAAAATTCAGGTTTGGAATCAGAGGACTAGGTTCAAGAGCGTTAGAATTACTAGTTATATAACCATGAACATATAATTTAACCCGTTTGCCCCAGCAGACTCTTTATGAAAAACAGAGCAATGATTTCTAGGAGTTTGTTACAAATATTAAACATGGTAATTAATATTAAAATATGTGTAAATTGAAAAGTACCTGCAAAAGTAAGATATTATTGAGATAATCTTTGGGTTTTAATCTTCAAATACTATTTTACTTTGGCTTATAACATAGTCTTTATGTGATTCAAGTGAATTACTTGTAGTGATAAATGGAAATTCCTTAGCTCAGATTTGTTTTTCTGGTGCTAAGGATCAAGCCTAGGGACTCATGTAAGCTGGAGAAACACCTTACCACCGAGCTACATCTCTGCCCAGCCTTAGTTCAGATATTAATGAGAAAGAGATGTGAAGTTATTTAGAGTCAAACCTGTATTGAAAACATTGCTTCTTCACTTACTTTGTTAATGAACTAAAACAAAAGATTAACTTCTCCAAATGTTAATTTCCTTTTCTGAATAACTGGAATAATAGACTTCTGCAATATTGTAACACCTAAAGTAAATTATAGAATCACAACACATGGGGCCTATTACTTATCAGGTTTTTAACATTTTTCTGTGAATCATAATCCTAGATACTATGGATTCAAATAGGGAAATATCTGGGCTCTGCCTCCAAATTCCCAGACTATTGTAGGGGAGATATCATATAAAGAGATTATGTCAGTGAAGAGCAGGTCTCGTGATAACGGATGCTCCAAGTGCATAGTTACGGAGCAAACAGTCTGAACTGAATGGCGCCATTGAAGATGTGTCAGTTGCAAGATAGGTGTGCATTATCTTCCATTAGTGGTGCTGTGTCACAAATTTAGTGGCATAAAATAACAGTAATTTATCCTGAGGACCAGGGATCCAAAATTATAATTTGATCAGGGTTGGTTTCTTCCAGAGGCTTTGAGGGAGAAGCTGTTGCCTCTGACTCTGCTTGTTTCTTGTGGGTGCTACAGTCGCTGGTGTTCCTCAGCTTAGAGTTACAGACTCCAGTCTGGCCTTGTTCCCCATGTGTGTCTTTCTATAAAGACACCAGTCACTGGATTTTATAAGGACCATGTTAATCCAATGTGGCTTTAACTATATCAGAAAAGGACTTCATTCAAAGAATGATCACATTTTGAGGCACTGAGTAGACATGAAATGTAGGGGACACTAGTCAACTAAGTATAGTATCCCTTAGATCACGCAGAATTAATGTCTATCCTAAATGTGGAAGACATTTGCCCTATTTCAACAACCCCCAAATCTTAATCAATTCCATTATTAATTTTGAATTCAAATTCTCACTTAAGTTCCAACTTTAGAACAAAAAGCTCCAAGTATCATTATCTGATGAGATGGGTGTGATGTATAGGCAGTCTCATTACAGCTTGGAAAAAATGAAGGAATAAGGAGATCATTGGACAAATGCAAGTCCAAAACCTACCACAGCAAGCCCCACACATGTCTAGGAATGGGAGTAATCCTCTTGGTCTTCATGTTCTATTTTGTGGGCCCTTGATTTAGCATCTGCCTTAGTTACTTTTCTTTTGTTGCGACAAAATACTCAATACTGGGCAGGAGGGTTAGCTCAGTGGTTCCAGCGCCTGCCTCACAAGCGCAAGGTCCTGAGTTGGATCCCGTTAACCACATACAATGCTGGGCATGGAGACTCACACCCACCGGCCATCAATACCACATAGCACAGTGCTGGGTGTGGTGGCTCATGCCTGTAATCCCAGCACTCACTCGGAAGGCAGAGGCAGGAGGATTGCTGAATTCAAGGCTTGCCTGGGCTCCATAGCGAGCTCAGAGCCAGCCTGAACACAAAGTGAGACCCTGTCTCAAAAAACAAACAACCAAAAAAATACTCAATACCTGCAAGTTAAAGATGGAAAGGTTTATTTAGCTCATAGTGTGTAGAGGTTTCTTTCCATAGTTGACTAGCTCTAAGGCAGAGCAGCATGGCACAGAAACACGGCAGAACAGAAATAGTCCATAATAGGGCATGCAGAAGCAGCAAGCAGCAGATAGGGTGTGCCTATCTTTTCTTCTATTTGTATTTCATCCAGGATACCAGCCTTTTGGGTGGTGCCACCCACACCCAGAATGGGCCTTCTCATCATCCACACCCCAAACTGTGCTAAACCAATCAGTGGGCTAAAGCATTACCACTCACCCTTAATCCCAGTATCACACTCTAGGTCAGTGGTGGTGAACCTATAGCATGGTACTGCAGCTGGCTGTTTGTTACCATTGAAAGCTTGAAATAGTTCATCATCACTGCCCTAGATCCAGCCAGCTCCACAAACCCCACCTATGAACACATGAGGATTTGTGGGCACATCTAGATTCAACCTTTCCCACACTGACCATCGTTTCCATCTCCGGCCTTTACATCCAAGGCCCCACACTTACTTCTTCTTTATTCTTTTCCATCTCTGTTCCTTTCAGTAGAGCTGCCAGTGTTTCTGTCAATATAAATTCACAACTCTTGTAGATTCATGGAGTAATTCATGGAGTCCATATAATCATTCAAGAAGGTCCTCTGAAGCTCTCCCCTAGATAACTCCATGTATGTTGGTTGTGTTCTGTTGAGATCCATTGCTTGGATTGATACCTAATTCTTCAATAGAATCTTATCTGTCTATAACCTTTATGTTTTCTCCAGAGCACAAACTTATCTTTTGTTATTTGAAAATCTTGATCATTTCCTAGATCAAGTACTTATACTTTTTTAGCTGTTATGCCTCCCTTTATTTCCTCTTGCATTTTTCTATAAACAGCAAAAAAAAAAAACACAGCCTTTATACTTTGCTTGAAATTTCTTCAGCTAATTATTTAAGTTTATTCCTGCATGTTCTGCCTTCCATCTAACACAATTTCATTGCATACAATTCAGTTGTATTTCTGCTGTTTATAACAAGTATTGTCTTTCTTCTCATTTCCAATAACAATGTCCCTAATTTTGGGGTTTTTTTTTTTTGAGACAGGGTCTCGCTTTGTAGTTCAGGCTGGCTTTGAGCTCACTATGTAGCCCAGGCAAGCCTTGAACTCAGCAATCCTCCTGTCTCTGCCTCCTGAGTGCTGGGATTACAGGCGTGAGCCACCACACCCAGCCAATGTCCCTAATTTTTATGTGAGTCTTCATCAGAGGCCTCCTCTGCTTTTCTCTCATCCTCTTTTTGGTTCATGACACTAATGTTATGTCACTATGGTGGGTCACTAATGTTATGTCACTATAGTGGGTTAAGTGAATAAACTATTCACTTAACCCACTATATTCATTCTAATCCCCTATTAGTTTTCAAATGATGTTTCTTAAATGTTAAGCCTTTAAACTGACAGGTAGATTAATGGGAACATCTTGAGAAATCTGAACATATGTTCAGAATTTTGCTAAGTTGTGGTCAGAAACAAAAAAATATTGTTTTTAGTTCATTGAATTAATATGTGTTCCTGCCACTGACTATGATTAAATAATAATATTTTGTTCATGGTTAATTACTTCCTCAATTTAAAAATATTATTTCTTTTACTGTCTGTGAATTGATGTTTAATACTAGGTCTGTCATGGTTACCCAGTCTGATATGTTAAAGCAATAACATACCAATGTTATTGCTTTAACACATCAATCAATCACAAAGTCAACATATAGGCTATGGGTGATTTTGGAAGCATCTCTACTCAATAGACATGCACCTCATTTGTTATTGAAGGTCATTCTTTTCTTAAAAATATCTAAGACTGCAAATTCATTGTACTTTCTATGCTCTTGAGAATGAAGATTTGCAAAACCAATATCTAGCTGAGTTTAACCAAATGCAGGCCACTAAAACTGACACTCATCATTTTAATTATTTTCACTTGATGCCCTGAAGTCTAGGAATATTACTTGGCTTGCTCCTACAAAATATCTGTCATCATTTAAGGCTTATGAAATGGTATCTTTTTATTTAATGCAGTAAGAATTTGCTTGTCTTATCTACGTAGCAAACAATTTGCTAGGGATATTGTATTTAGAAAATCCATCTCATTAAGTTGTAAAAGCTCAGCTGAAATGTTATTGCTTGAGATTATGATGAAAACATTCTCCAAGCTGCTATTTCATTTAGGTTTTCTTGTTAACTAAAACTCTTCTTCACATTCCTCATCCTCAAAAAAGAGATCAGATCCTAACTCGGGATGTGTGAATGTTATGTTATTTGGAAAATGGGTCTCTGCACATATGATTAGGTTAAGGGTCTTAAGAGGGGACATTATCCTGTTATCTGGAGAGACCTTAAGTGTAACCACTAGTGTCCTTTTAAAACAAAGCAGGAATGATTTGATAAAAGAAATAAGAGGCAGTGTGACCATAGACACAAATATTGGAGCTATGCAGACATGCCAAGGAATTCCAGGAGCATAGAATAGATTCTCCTCAATAATCTCTAGAATGCACATTTTCAGCCCCTCACCTTGAGCTTGGTGAAACTGATTTCAATTGCTAGCTTCCAGAATTGTAAGAAAAAATAAAGTTTTATAGTTTTAAGCCACCAAGTTGGGTCAATTTGTTATAGAAGCCCCAGGAAATGAATATAGATATGTAAACTTTTTCCCTTGGAAGATGTGAAATACTCCATATTCCTAACAAAAAATACAACAACTTCCTGCATTTGTGATAACAGCTCTGTTTCTTGGTAGCTCTGTGTATTAAGCACATCCTCTGGATATTGCGTCAAGCCCTTTCCCTTTGATTTTGGGTGTATACTTGTTCTTTAGGAAAATTAACTGAATTTCTATCTAAAACTGATTTTTAAAGTTGTAGGCTATTTCAGTGCTGTCTTTTAAAGCCAGGTATTTCTTCTTTCCCTACTTTCCCTCCTTTTAAAGCAAGGCATTTCTTCTTTCCCTACATTTCCAGATGTCCTCCCTCTGCAAACTTTGTCTTCCCTTATAAAGCCTCAAGGTATGTTCAGCTTTCATTTTATGTTATAAATTAAACCAGATTAAACTAAAGCTTCCTTCCTTTATGGGTGCAAAATTGGTGGAACAACTAATTGTTCTTTCAAATGGCTAATTATGTTTCTTGTTGCCTACTTGAGGTCTAATTAGCCAATTGCATATGCTTCTTGGGGGGGCAAGGAGATAATTGGCATTCTCAAGCAGGTAATTAGGAAAGCAATTAGTAGGGCCCATAACTAATTGCAAGAATAACAGTTGTACTCACCAAAATGGTACTAGTGTCTACTGGGCAGAAAACCAGTCTCTGGAAAGTGACAGAGACCTAATATATCTGACAATATTAGAATGCCAGACAGTGCAGTACATCACACGCTAGACCTACCTGACTTACAAGAAGCCTTCTGTGAGTGCCTTAGCCTTTCTTAACTATGATAATGTGCTCCTGTTAGCCCACTGTTGCCAATAGCAACCTGCTAGAAACTGCTTGTGAACTTATATCCCAACCAAGAGCAGTATGATCTTAAAAGTTCCTTTATTCCTGGACATAACATAGTATGAAGTCTTTTCTAATCTGGTGATTTCTGATGAAATAGGTTATCAGCGTCCATCTCTCACATGTTGAAAAGCAAAAGGTTCTACAGAGAACCTCACTTGCTTTGTTTGGGTTGCTTTTCAGTTGCACTCAACCAGCTCTTCAAGAACAGAACTCCAATTCCCATGTCACAGAAAGCTTCCTGCAGTTAGCAGGTTTGGTTGAAATCCCTACGGGTTTATGCCCACTGATGCTTTTGACTGGGTTCTTTGTTCTTTGTTACTCAACTCGTAATTCCATGTAAATGAGAGGAGGTAGAAATAGAAAAATTTGTTTTATCTGACAGCAAGTCAACCAATTTAGTTTTCAAGTAACAAGAAAATAAAATTTGTTGAGAAAGTTGGTACTCTAAATACCTGAAAATTTTAAATCGGCTGTCAAGCATGATGAAAAAAGCCTGAATGACTGACTGCAACTCCTGACACATTTCAAAATGGGTATACACAGCACAAATTATAGCGTAGTGTGCTCGATGGTGCTGGAGCAATAACACCCAGCGCTCCTCCCAGAGCCAAGTCGTATTGCTGAAAGGTTCAGCTGCATGGGTGTGTACAGAGTTGCTTGCAAAATCTAAGGAGCATAAAGTCAAAGTTTCCAAAAATGGAACAAGAACACCCGATCAATGAATGATTTAACAGACACTTGACAGGGGAAAATGCTTTTGTCATTTTTTCCGTTTTTAAGTTTCTTTGCTCTGCCCTGTATTTTCCATCATTCCTCTTGCCCAATTTAGTCATTCACTTTTTTTCAGGACCTCCTGCCTTATAAGCCAGAGCTAAATGTGTAGCACTAGGGGGGAAATGTCCCTTGAAGTGAATGTCAACCCATATGCAAATATGCTCTTATGGTTGAGCCTTTTAAATGCTGTAACAACTGAGGATTAAGGTCTGAAAAAGGGTATCCAATGTAAATACGCAACCAAGAGGTTATTTCTGAAATTAGCAATGATTGAAGGATAATGTAGAAGGATTAAGGTATTAATAACACAACAGATAAAGAAAAATGAAACTTGCTTCAAATAAGCATAGAAGTCTTATTAGCCAGAAAAATGAAGATATTTTTATTCCACTAATGACATTTATTACATTAAACATTTTCTCTGTGCTTTCTTTTTTTTTTTTTTTTTTTTTTGAACACAGTCAACTACATGTTTGTATTGATGTATTTTCCAAATCCATTTAGGGGCCACGCGATATGTGATCTGAGATGTCATTCACCCTGTCTGAAAGATAGAACAATCTGATAAGTGACTACCAGCCTCGACCTCAGGGGACCCAGCAGTCCCCAGCAGAGCCTTGCTAGTTGAAAACAAAATCTCCTACTTCTGTGAGGCACTTCCTACCTCACAGACTCACTCACTGCTGTTCCTCAAGGATGCTGACATCCTGCTGTCCTCCCAGCACCATCTATTCATGTGCTAAATCTTCCCTCCACTTCCTGAAGCCTTCTGTAGGCCTTCCTTTTGCAGCGGAATTTTAGCTGACCTCATACCTATTCCTAAATGTTGGCCAAATCTGAGTTTAATTAAGCTAGCGTACAACTACAGGCACATTATTCAAATTGAGGAGGGATAGCAATAAGGAAAGAAAATGAAATCTTCCTTCTTTTTAAAACCTTTTCACTGAATATTTTGGTGTCACAGAGACCTACCCTGAGAATGTTCTTAGGAATCCCATGTTAAGCTAATATTTCATTTGCTTTTCTAGTTTCAGTCTCTTCTGTCTTCTGTTCTTTAATAAACTTAAAGTTGGAAAAGTGAAAAGCCACATATTTTCTTTACTCTTGGTTTCTCACCTCACAGATACTTTAGGCTTCGCACGGCACTTTGTTAGTAGTACAGAAGGAAATGTTAGGGACTTGGAACACACACCTCCTCCTACTCTGCTGTCTACCAAAGGACAGTTTCCGTATCATTTACATGAAGCAGCCCAGAGGAGTCGGAGGCATCACTGAAAAAAAGTAAGAATCTGTCAGGTTGTGACTAGTGACAATGGTAATGTTAAGAAAAATATATTATGACAAGTCCCTGTCTCAAAACCTTTTAACATATTGTTTCCTTTTGCTAGAAATCTTTGCTCCTGGAAATTCTTGTAGCTCACTGCTTCACCCACTTCCAGTCTTTGCTCAAGTGACTCCTTGTCTGAGTCCTTGGCGTGTCAGACATTATGTTCTCCCTGCCTCGGACCCACACAACTCCTACCACTAACCTTCCCTGGTTACTTTTCTCCTTAACACCCTCATCTAATCCATGCTCTTCTTCATTCTCACTTGTGACATACATATACCACACAAAGGAATAGACAAAATATGTGTGTGCAGTTTCACGGAGACTTGTGAGCAAAGAGACCCTGGGTAGCCACACTCAGGTGAAGAAACAAGATGCTGTCTATCTATTCTTCTCACTGCTTTGATTTTTGATGATAATCCCATTCTATCCCTTATAATTGATTTATGCATACACCAGTAACATACCATTTATTTGCTTATCATTCAGACTGTGATATCCAGCTTTCTTTGTACAAATTAATTTCTAGATCCCTTCCAGATATCCCCAAGCTCATTCTTCACCCAACTACCATCCGAAATCCTCCAGTCATCTTAGCTCTGTCAATTTCACCTCTAAACTTCCCTCCTGTCCCATTTTCTTCTTCACGGCCTGGCATTTATTTCAACCTCTGGTATTTGCCCTTATAAGATTTTTTACATTCCTCTCCAGTTCTCTTAACAGGGAAGTCTTCACTTTTTTTTAAGACAGGGTCTCACTTTGTAGTTCACGCTGGCCCTGAGCTCACTATGTAGCCCAGGCAAGCCTCAAACTCAGCAATCCTCCTGTCTCTGCCTCCTGAGTGCTGGGATTACAGGCGTGAGCCACCATGCCCAGCATTGTATGTGGTTACCAGGGATCAAACTCAGGACCTTTGCGTTTGTGAGGCAGGCGCTGGAACCACAGAGCTAAGTCTCTGGCCCGAAGTCTTCACTTTTGATTTAGATCAGGATCAACTGACCAAGGTATTCCAATTTTACTGAAAATTATTCATCACTCAGGATCCAAAGCACTGGACAAAGGGCAGGTAGTTTCATTCATTCCCAAAACAAACATAGGTGGTTGTAGAGTTCCTCGTATTTGTTAGCCATTGGGAACAGGAAAGCTCAGGCTTGTGCTGACAGACAGCTGTCCTTGTTGTCTGCTTCAATCCTCTAAGTGACTTCGCTTTCCTCAGGGTTATCACTTCTACCAGCCATCATTTCCATTTAGATTTATTCAGAAAATTCCAGTAAGCATTCAGCTTCACAGATGATATCATTTTGTTTCACTAATGTGACCAATCATTTCATGTACAATCCAAATGAGTAATCAGAAGTTATGCAAATGAAACTATATCATCATTGAGACCTCTGCCTGTCTGTAAGTGTCCTTCATTTTCATCTAGTTGAAGTTATCTATTATTCTCCTCTGTGGAGTTTTCAATGGAACAATATCCACCTTTCTTTTGTACACTATAGAATCCAGAGAAGCACACTCATTTTCTTTTTATATTGTTAGAATTAGATGTATCATTCAGTTATAATTTGAGTTTGACAATAGCAGCAATCACTATGTCATTGGCCCTGAAATGAATTCATAGATTTGGCAATCACTGCACCATCAATATATATATTAGATCTAGCTTCTAAATATGTTGCAAATACTGCCATTTTATCTATATAAAGCAGTGTGAAGTAAGTGTAACAGTATCTGTCTAGATAAACTTCCCTTACCGCATTAATCCGAGCTCTGCCTTTTATACATTGGCTACATTTTACTACAAACCGAAGTCATAGAAAAATAGGTAATCCATGCACAGTCTGAGAGCTCTCCCAATAAAAGAAAAAACTGAAAATTTTATAATAATTTAGTAACTTTTTGGCTTTGTTTTCATTGTTTTTTTATTGTCATGAATCTATTTTTTTAAATTTATTTTTATCTTATTGGTACATTATATGTACATATCATGACCACACTCAATATTGGGAATTTATACTAGTATATGACATGATTTAAGAAGCTGTTTTCCTGTTTTTATGTTCAGTATTTTGCATTTCCTTCTGTGTTTAAAGAACAAATTTTAAAATAGCTCAGGTTATAATACTCTCTTTAATAGATTTGTTTAAATAGGCTAAACCAAAAAGAAAACACTTCTCCAACAAATATAACTAAAGAAGAAATTCTTTCTAGAAGTAGTGAAATAATGGCAAATTAATACAATGATTTGAAGGATTTGTTACTGCCACACATTCAGAATATGTTTAGAAGAATAAAATTATGTAAATTAGTTCATCTAGATAAACTATAAAATTTTAGGAAGATATTTTGAAGAAGAGGCTTATACTTTATCATTAATACAAAAATACTTTGACCATTTTCAAGAGTTCTTCATTCAACGGGTCATAAAAAAGCAGGTCTTGATGGCAGTATTCAATGGATATAAAATTACACTTTATAGGAAAAGTAATTATATGATATTCATCATCTATGTCTCCAGTACTTGTCCTAAGATTATGACAAAAATTCTATCTTGTATATATTTGTTTTCAGTTTAATTCTATAATAAAGTTATCCTGCATGTGAAACATTTCATTTAGTTTAATGGTAGATTGCCAGTATAGGAAAGATTATAACTGTAGATATGCTGATTATTATTACCTGTGTTAATCTGACCTCTTTATGTCCCAAAATGTATTGCTATGAAAGTAACCCATCATTCACAGGCTGTTAATCCACAATAAAGATCATATTATTATCATGGATTTTACAAAATGACTTTCAAGAACTGGAAATTTAATGTAGTTTGGCAACTAGATCCTTGAGGACCGTTTTATTTTCAATGAAAATATAGGCAGTAGCAGATGGAAAACAAACATAAAGATGCTAGTCATTCATACCTATAACACTAGTCTGTGGCAATTTATTCATTCATCAAATATCTTTTGACTACTCAGTGTAATTGTAAGCCACTCCATCTATTTGAGCAGAAAATGAAGCAAGTTTTAAAAATAAAATTAATAGGGCCAGAGATTTAGCTCAGTGGTTCTGGCATCTGCCTCGCAAGTGCAAGGTGCTGAGTTTGATCCCGGTAACCACATACAATGCTGGACGTGGTGACTCTCGCCCACCAGCAATCAATACCACATACCACAGTGCCAGGCATGGTGGCTCACACCTGTAATCCCAGCACTCGGGAGGCAGAGGCAGGATAATTGCTGAGTTTGAGGCTTGCTTGGGCTATACAGTGAGCTGAGGGCCAGCCTGAACTACAAAGTGAGACCCTGTCTCAAAAAAAAAAAAAAAAAAGAAAGAAAGAAAGAAAGAAAAAAGAAATTTACAGGAAATGTATAAGTAAATGGGTAGCACTTTTTGTGCACATGCTGTTTGAAGTAATTTGCCATCTGAGACCCATTTGTGCCCTAACTAGTTTAATAGGGTATTTCCTAAAAACAAGAAAAATTTCCCGTCTACCTACAATTAGCCATCTAAAATGGAGAAATTAACATTGACATGCTCACTGCTATTGAAATTCTTTTTTTTTAATAAATTAAATTTTTTATTGGTACATTTTATATACAGCTCACAATTACACTCAACATTGGGGAATTTGTACCAATATATGACACAAGTTAATTCTCATTTTTAACCATATCACCTCCCACCCACGGCCCCCACCCCTTATATACATGCTATTTCTTTTTCTTTCCAATTCATATTTATTTGTTCCCCTCATTACGTTCCCCTACCACATTCCCTTTGAATATTTCCTTTTTTACAAAATCTATCATACATTCTAGAACTCATTTACATCTACAGGTTCTCATACCAGAGAAAAGATATGGTATTTACAGATCTGGAATCTATTTATTTCACTTATTAGTGTGTCCTCAAGTTGTATCCATTTGCACATAAATGAATGAAACTTGTCATTCTTTATGGCAGAATAATACTCCCATTTTATAGAAAAACCACATCTTCCTTATCCAGTTTCCAGTTGATGGGCATCTGGGTTGTTTCCAAGATTGGGCTATCACAAACTGAGCTGCTATAAACACACATCTTTACAAAATGATTGTTTTAATTCCTTTGAGTTTTTCCTAGCAGGGAATAGCAGGATCAAATGGGAGTCACTGAAATTCTCGGTCCCATCCATGTTTCCCTAACTGTCCCAATCATTTATAGCAAAATTCTAGCCAAGGAATCAGGCTTAGAACAGGCACTGCATTTTGTTTTTGCAGTCTGGAGCAGCTTCTTAGTCTTTCTTTCACTTTCGTGCGCTTGACCTCTTGAAGGATTGCTCTGTGAGGAATTTCAGAACGTCCCTCGGCACGTACTGTCCAGTGTGCACTCACGATGACATCCGTGTAATGTGATGTTCGAGCTGCAGGACTGGGCTGTGTTCTTCCCTCCGCGCTTCTTCAGGATGGTGCTTTGCTCTTTGCTCATCCGCTCGCGGAGCATCTGCAGGACTTCTCCATCGTACAGCTACTCTCTTTTATAGTTGTGTATACTTCATGGGGAGTACTTGAAACTAGGAACGTTGCCTATTCCCCATCAAACTTTTATTATTTACTTACTTATTTAACACAATTACCTATTTTAATCATTTAATAATTGGGTGTTACTATCATTATTGTTCAAATTATTCCAAATATGTCTTTCTGAAATAGCTTTGGACAAGTGTCCCTCTTTCACTGAGCACTTTTTTGCTTTCTGGAACAACAAGATGTTCCCATCTCATTTATACTTTCTCCATTCTGGTCATTTCCTCAAAAAGTCCTGATTTCTTCTTAGAGACTGGCTTTGCAAAGCCACATCTGACATTAGGTACACTCCTTGCTATTGAGGTGTTGCTGTTCCCAGGCCTCTCAGTGGACAGAGATAAAAAAAAAACTCATGAAAATAATGTAAATTTGCATGTACATTTATTTCTCCATAAACTAGAAACCATGAGTTTACACTAGTAACTACAATTCCAGTCTAATATCCAGTCTTTGTTCTCTTTTGTTATAGTTGTTTTTTGTTTTTTTGAGACAGGGTCTCGCTTTGTAGTTCAGGTTGGCTCTGAGCTCACTATGTAGCCCAGGCAAGCCTTGGACGCAGCAATCCTCCTGTCTCTGCCTCCCAAGTGCTGGGATTACAGGCGTGAGCCACCATGCCCGGCACTGTGGTATATGGTATTGATTGCTGGTGGGTGTGAGTCACCACGCCCAGCATTCTACATGGTTACAGGGATCGAACTCAGACCTTGTGCTTGAGAGGCAGGCGCCGGAACCACGAGCTAAATCTCTGGTCCCCGTCATAGTTTTTTTTGTTTTGTTTAATTTTTATCTTTTTTGGTACACTGTATATACACATCATGATCACACTCTGAATATTGGGAATTTGTACCAGTATATGACACAATTTAATTCTCAGTTTTCCCCATTCCCCTACCCACTCCCACAACCCCCACCCCCTAAATACATAAGCTTTGTTTCCCATTTTTATCACCATCACATTTTTTCTATACCCCTCATTACTCCTCCACATTTCCCTCTGAATATTTTCTATTTCACAATATCCATCATACATTCTAGAACTCATTAACATCTTCAGTTTCTCATACCAGAGAACAGATATGATATTTACACATCTGTGACCTATTTATTTCACTTGTGGGTATGTCCTGAAGGTACATCCATTTGAATATAAATGACTCAAACTTAATTTTGTCTTGGAGACAGAGTCTATGTATTTCACAATGGCTTTGAACTCACTGTGTAGACCAGGCAGGCCTCAGACTCCTGGCAATCCTTCTGCCTCAGCCTCATGAATGCTGATATTACAGCTGTGCACCACCATGCTTGGCCATCTTTTGCCATGGTTGTAAATCCTTTTACTTTTTTAAGCAGATTATGATTCTGCTTTCTATTGCCTTAATAATGTTGTAATCTTTTCTGTTCGTCTCTTCTTTTTCTTCCTTTCTTCTTCCTCTTCCTTTTCTCGTTTCCCTGCCTCCTTCCCCCTCCTCTTCTTTCTTCTCCTTCTCCTCTTCCTCCTCCTGCTGTTCTTGTTCCTTTTACTTTTCCTTCTCCCTCCTCTCCCCCATTCCTCCCCTTCTACTTCTTTGTTTTCCTTTTCATCGTCCTTTCCCTCCTCCTCCTTTTGCTTCTGCCTCTCCTTCTCCTTGCCGGTCTTCCTTCCTCACTTCCTCTGAAAAACACCCCTGTAGGTACACAGTCCCTCATCTCAGCTGTCCTTCCCCCTAACCCAGAGTGTGTCCCCACCTCACGAGGACTTCGAAGCCCGCGTGGACCACTCTCACTCCACTAATAAGCTGGGCTATGTGCTGAGCCACTGTCACCCCTGCGCCCTCCTCATTCTGCCTGGCTCTGAACCCTCGTGCCGTGGTACCCCGGTGTGCACATGCTTCTCCCTCACTCGGGCTCGGGCTCGGGGTCCACAGCTGCCGCAGCCCTGACAGGGGTCTAATGTCCGGGCAGACGCCCTCTTCGGGCACACGGAAGCCTATGCTGCTTCAGTGCACCCAGTGGCTTCCGTATTACATCGTTGAGTAAAGAAAGGAAGAGAAACAAAAGGAAAAGAAAGGAGGAAAGCTCCTATCATATATTAATTTACTGTGTCTTCCTTACCTCCTGGACTGGAATTTGTGGGGGAAGGGCCACATTTTTACATTTTCAGTTCTCATCTCTTAGCCTAGTACCTGACGTAAAGAGGTAAGAATACAATGAATTCCTGTTAAAAGCTGCAAGCCAAGAACTTACATAACATCAGGCTTTATCTCTTATCAGGGATCACAGTAAAATCTGTGGAGCTTTGTTAACAGAAAGGCATCATAAGCAGTCCGATCAGTTACTTTCCACAGAGGAGATCTTTCTTCTATAGGAGTACAACAAAATTAATTTGTGTTTTCATAAGAACTGAACTTTATATAATGTGCTGATCATTCAGTCCAAATCTATAGATATATTTTTAAAAATCATAAATTTAACAATACCAATGGTAATTTTCTAGTTAGATGCACTGCTTTCATTCTTAATATCAAAAATCATAAATGATCATAATTATGATCTATTTCCACTATTTTTAAAAATAGAGACAACTAGTTAGCTTCTGCATGTATGTGGTCTTCTAGCCAATCCAATATGTGTAATAATTTGAAAGAGAATTAAAATAAGTGTTATTTGGAATGAAGTATTATATCAGAATAACCAAATGGAGGGTTTATTCTGAAATGCAATATAGAACCTTTACTTTTAATTCTTATTCTTGGCAGGAACAAGCTTTTATTTGTATCCTTCCTGGGAAATGTGTTCATTCATTTAAAATGTAATTATTAAACAACTCTAGGCCAGCTGCATAATTTGTAGGGCCTGGTACAAAATGAAAACACAGACCTCTTGGGAAAAGGTACCTGTGCAAGTACAAAATGCAACCCCTTTTCCTTTGTCCCAGTCTTTCTCTCTCCTGACATGTATGGCATTTTTTATTTGCAATGGAATTTTACACTTGCTCAGGCACTGGGGCTCGCTCCAGGCAAGGATGACTTTTCACAGACACCCAGAAGCGCGGCCAGGGTGGGAGTAAGGGCCGGAGGTGCACACTCACGTGGCCCACCACACACAGGACTCCTGCGCCTGCTTTAAGCTCTACCAGCACGGGACATCAGAGTGAAGAGAGGTGAAAAGTCTGTGTACTACAGAATGTGCTTTCTAGTGGAGGACTCAGTAGAAAGTGTGTGTATGTATGTAATGTCTGTTAGACAGTGATAAATCCTGTGACAATAAAACAATACAAAAGCAGGAAATCAGGCTTTAGTTCACTTAGTGTAGTGAACAGAGATGGGATGCATTTCTAAATAGGAGATTAAAAAGTGACATTCATGCAGACCTGAGAGAAGTGAGAGCCAGCCATGTAGACACTTGGTGCAAAAATGTTGCAGGTAGCAGGAAAAGCAAATTGCTATTTTCTTTAGTAGATGCCATTTAGTTATAGAGTCTGATTTTCTCACAATAATCTTTACTTCTCCCCCTGACTCACTGCCTTTATTTTGTTTCTAGAAATCGTTCCATATTCCCTTTTCCCATTTTACTTATCTCAGGTGTGATTTGCCATCTCTCATCTCTTTCAAGAAGGCTCTAACTCCCTGCTCCAAATCTGTCTGCCCCTGGAGCTATTATGTACATTTGATCCTGTCTTCTTGAAAACTGTTCTTCTCTTCACACATTTCTCCACAATATGGAAGTGTAGAATTACATGACATCCCCAAAATGATGGGAAGAGGTGTCCTATGCATTAGCAAGCTGGCTGGGTCCTCTTATCAAGCACTGCCTCCCTACCTCTACCACCTGTACTCATCTAAGACTGTTATGATTTAGTTCTAAGATGTCCCCAAAGCCTCAAGTGCTCACAGGTGGGACTTTTCGGAGGATGTTGGGTCGTGGAGTCAAAATACTCATCAATGGATTCACTCACTTGTGAGCTTATAGCCAGTAATATTGGGAAGTGAAACCTGGTGGGAGGAGGTGGGTCGCTGGGGGTGTATTCTGGAAGGGTGTGTCCCCCTTCTCCCTCTGATCATTCTCTGCTTCCTGTCTGTCGCATCATGAGCCACCATCTTCTGCGAGGCCATGCTACCCTCCCTGCCTTATCAACCTTTCCTCCTTTAACTTGGAGATGTTAGGTATTTTGTCCAGCAATGAAGCAAACAGCTAATAGAAAGATTTTTAGTTCACATTGTTGTAAACTTACTCTTATGTCAAATTTCACTTCTGATGATTTCTTTTTTCCCTCCAATTAGAATGAACTGCTTATACTTGACTTCAGTTTTATCTAAATACTCCTCTCCTTACTGGATATGGAGACTTTTGAAGTCAGAGATCATGCCTATCTGTTTGCTTCAAATGTAACAGTCCATCATTGCATGTTTGTTGAAGTTAATATTATTACCACAATTTACATTATTAATTTTAATGGTAGTAAATTTTGAAATAATGCACATTCCACTAAGCCAAACTAGAAAAACTTCCCTGTAACTCCTCCACCCAGAGGGCAGGGGAATGGGAAAGCTAGGAATCAAGATAAGTCATGTACAAGTAGATACAAATTCTCAATGATGAATGAGATCATAATGTATACTTAAAGTGTACCAATAAACTCCGTAAAGTAAAAAAGAGGAACTTAAAATGAAACATAGGATGATTAGTAATTCTGTCCACTACTTGATGTTTTTTCTCAAAACTTCTCAGGAAGGAGGGGCAACCTTCCTTAAGAGTGATGCTGGACACGGAAAGTTCGGGCAGTTCCATCTCAAGACAGATACTGATAGTTTCCCACTGTTCTGTCAGCTACTTCCCTCTGGATCAGACCGTGGAAACCTGCATCATCTGTACAAGAGTTTCCTGAAATCATTGGGTCTGTCCCAAAGTCCAGCCAGTTTCAGGTCTCAGAATTGGACCCGTACTTTTTTTGTTTGTTTGATTTTGGGTGTTTTGTTTTGTTTTGTTGGTTTTTTTGTTTTTGTTTTTAACCTGAAGCAGTCACCACTGGGTGGCACCAAACCTCAGCCCAGGGTAGGTGCGGTTTGGATCACAAAGCCACTCGGAATTTGTGGTGGCCAATGACACAGGTTTACCTTGGTCTTTTCTTTACTTAACCGCATGGTAAGGCAACTCCACACTTCA
>PVIC010009298.1:0-45950 GCA_004025085.1 Thryonomys swinderianus
CTCCCTCCCTCTCTCTCTCTCTCTCTCTCTCTCTCTCTCTCTCTCTCTCTCTCTCTCTCTCTCTCTCTCTCTCTCTCTCTCTCTCTGGCTTATATCAACCATTTCCTGGAAATTTTAAAAAATTGTGCTCTCAAATAAGACTTAAACAGGCTTTTAGAATAAATGGGATATTTAAATTCCTTTCTGAGGACAATAGTCAGCATCAGATTATCTTGCTAATGGAAGTAAATGCCTGCCCTGATTGGTAGGAAAGTGCCATGACACTGTACACTTTCTGTTCTTATTGTAAGGAGGAAAAAGATCTGAATAAGTACTGTAGGAAGGAACTAGAAATAAGGTAATTTTCTCTGGGTCATGCCTGGACGAGTATAAAGAGGCCTAGATAAGGTGCGAGAGGAGGTGTTAGAAAAGCACCTAATTAAAAGTAGCTGCCAGGAGCGAGCAGAAGGGACACTGTGGCTTTAGAGCAGTGAAGTAGCAAGTCCAGACTTACAGGAATTCATCTACCTGAGGTCTGGAACAGTCAACCCAGCTTGAGGCCATCTATCACCGTAGCAGTTAGTGGCTGCAGGGGCTGTTTGAACCCGAGATTCCTGAAGAGAGTACAATACCAGAGTGACTACATCACAGAGCTCCTGACCCTGAGATCCGGTAAGTAGATGTTCATAAAGCAAGGATCAAGAGGTTTGGTTCTCCCTGGGCACTTAGCTCTGTTGGTGAACAGGCATTCATTAGAGAGATAAGGCTCAAGTTTTAGAGATAGGTCTTAAGTATTAGCAAGAGTCTATCTGAGGCCTCCTAAAGAAAAACAGCAGGCCACCCCCCCCCACAGCAGAGAGGGCTCAGAAAAGCACAGCTGCGGCCAAGCAGAAGGCTAGGACCAAGGAAGTCATTATGTTGTAAATGATTAAAAAAAAGAAGACATCACTAGGTGAGAGATAAATATTCATTCTTTCTGTTCTCAAATATACCTTTTTAAAACTTTTTTACTGATCAGATAACCTTTAATTTTTGAATTTATAAATAATTACCATGCAAACTTTTATGTTGTTTTGAAAAACTTTAGAACTAGAAACAAAGAGAATTTATTCTACAACATGTCCATTAAAACCTTTTCCAATTAGAAATGTACCACTCAGAGAAATTTTCTAACTCATGCCAACTGATGTGTAAGAGTGAAAGACTTAGTATTTGCTAGTTCATAGCAAAAATAATTTCATTATGCAATATAGAATCACTTTGCCAAAGTTCCTAAATGTACTTTTTAAAAATTTACTTCCATTTTAAAACATAAAACACTGTTTTCATAGTTTAAACTTGTGAGAATATAGATCTTTTGTGTCTTGTTAAATAAATTTAAAAATCTATGTATAAATGTAAGTCTCTTACAATAACAGGAACTAACACATTCTGTGTAAATATACAAACTATATATAATGTTCCTCTGTATTTATGCACTTCACATATTGGAATATGGCAATAGATTGATAAATAGATATACATATGAAATATATTTGGATATATGGACATATTCTTTGAAAATGTAATTTATGGATACATGGTAAATGAGTCCCTTTTCTATTACTGTAACAAAATATTTAAGGTTATGTAGGTGTTTTTACAGAAGAGAAATTTATTTAGTTCATAGTTTCTTAGTCTGAAATTTCCATAATGTGATTGGAGCCCCCTTTGGAGTTACATCACGGTGGATGAACTTATGGAGGGGAAAGAAGCAAGAGGTAGAGATCACATAGTGACACAGAGGGCTGGAGAGAGATTTGGGTGTCAAGACTACTTTTTTGTAACTACTCCCTAATTTGAAGCAACCAGTGCTCTAATTTCTTTCCAGGGTAGTACCTTCAGTGACTCAGATCTCACCTGGTAAATGTCCAAACCCTTCTTAATATTGCTACATATAGGGCCAAACTCTTGACATATGAACTCTTGCAGACAAGGTCAAATCAATACATCATTAATTCCTAACTCCTTGAAACTCTTCAACCATAGACACTTTTATCTACTGGTGAAATTTTTACAGTGGTTTTCAGAAGGAAGATACTAAGAAAAACAGAATATTGCTGAAGTTATAGAAAACGTTGAGTACCATGGTACAGACTTTTTGGATTAAAGTCATCATTTCTTTAATGTCTATGATGAAAATCCTGGTTTTAGAGTAACTTATGGGTCAATCCATTTACATTATTGATGATATCTATTGTACTTTTGAAATGTAAATGTGTAAAAAGATGTATGGCTAGTAGATAGAGACAGATGGACAGTAGTTAGATGGATAGATTAACTGGTAGGCAGTTGCAAACAAGAGTGCAAGAAAGACACAAAGAGACAGACATAGACATAGAAATAAATGATATAATTTAGTGTTCTCTTTCCTCAGGAATGTCTGAACTTGTATCTCAACTCCAACATACATGATGCAGCTAAACATGGTGATTACCTGCTCTGAAACTATTGAACAATATTTGGGTTCTTAACAATGTACCCCAGAAGTTCAGAAAACAATCCAAAACACACATTCATTTAAGAGCCAGGAAAGCAATTTTTAATTACAAAATAAAAACAAGAGATGGCAATATTGATATGACTCAGATGTTGGAATCATTTGACAAAAATGAAATATACTTTTATGTGTAGTTATAAACTCTAGTAATAATTGGAGAAATTAGGAACTCCTGGTTAAAAAAATCAAATGTATTTAAAATAAGCCATAGAAAATTATAGAAAATTAAATAAAAATCCATTGGATTGACTCAATACTAGATTTAAGAAGACAAAAAGTGTAGTGAGTTTAGCCAAAGAGCAACAAAAATTACCAATATTAGTAATAAAGAAAAAAATTGTTAATGTAGCACCAGCCATCAAATTGGTTGATGCAAATCAAATCTAAATCAAATGATCTAATTTCAGTGCTATCATATTACAGAAAAAGATATAAAAAGATATAATGACTGAAATTTCCCCAAATTTAGTTAAGTACAAGTATTTCCAGATGCAAGATGTTAAGAGAAATTAAAACAGGATAACCCCAAAGAAATCCATACTAGCTTTCATTTGAACACTAATGACAAAGAAAAACCTGCATACAATTAGATAGAAATTGCACACTTCTTAAACAACAGTTTGAGAGACACAGATATCTCATCTGAGACTATAGATTCAGAAGGAAATGCATAGCACTACATTTTTAAAATGTTTTAAAAAAAGAAAAAAATACTTATTGTGTTCACAGCAATACTACTCTTAAATAAGGAATACTCTCAGATGGAGGAAGATTAAAAGAAATTCTCATAGCTGAAGTATGCTCAGAGAAGAAAAGAAGTTTTCCAGAGATAAAGGAAAATAATAGCTTTAATGTTTGATCTGTAGATGATAATTGAGTCTTATGTAAGCTTACTGACCAACACAACCTCAAGAGCAGTTCTTTCAAGAGTTTCTTTGTTTATTCTTTTGTTTGCTTTTCATCCTTTAGGCACTGTATTTTACACTTTCACCAGAGATTAAACTAGGTGTCAAGAATTTAATACTAAACATGATAAAATTGCTCATATATGTAGTGAGCTTAAATCTGACAATAGAAACTAACATTGGACAAAAAAATAAGACAAATGTGTGTTTATTTATAATTATTTTTCTAGGATGATAATTTTTGTTGAGATGTGATAAAGCCCAGGACCTACTAGGTGATGAGAAATCACTTTTCACTCTGATACAGGACTACATCTCCCTTTAAATCTTGTGAGATGTACAGGACCTTTATTTCATCAGTGGATTGGGTAGGAAGGGCTTTTTGAGAAAATATATCTCAAATTAATGTTGGAAAAACAATGAAATAACAAGGTTGGGCCTAGTGGAAGCAAGTAAGGATGGAAGGTGAAAATTCAAGGGAAAAGCATGACAAGAATTAATCAGTGTTGTGGGAAAGAAGCATTTTTGAACATTCTAATAACTGGAAAAAGCCCAGCACAATGGTATTTTTATGGATAGTGGAGAAGATGAAAGCCTTGACATAAATAGTGCCTGAAATTCATGGAGCCATTTTAAAATTTATGATCAACATTAACCTGCATCCATGTTTTAATTGAAAAATCATTATTCAAAACTCTGGTTTCTGTTAACACTTCCCAAATCACCTTCTTTCTCTAACCCAGTAGAATGAGAGAGTGCTTCTTGTTCATGGTGTTTCTCATAGACAGTGGGCACCACCTACCTCCTCTGTGATAGTGGTAGTTACTGGAAAGACATGAATCCAGTGACTTATACCCTCTTTAACATTTTCATTTTCTAGAGAGAAATGAATTGTTCTTTACTTCTCAACACAATACCTAAAATTTCTTTCCAATGAAATGTTAACAATTGTCTTTGATTTAAAAAATAATAGTAAAATTATACTCAGGATATTCCCTAATATATACCTCCAAGAAAATGTATTAATTTAAGGAAATATCTGCAGCTTACATAAACCATCCTTAAAGACCTCCCAAAACATCCTAGGAAAGTAAACATAAGTAACATCACTTACCAGGTACTACACTGGTATGCCCAGGAGCTATGTCCACACAGATAATTATGTTTTAGTTTGACAGAAAAAGCAGAAATTTGTTTACCCTATCTGTCAAGCTGCTTGTCCTGTCCCTTTATCTTATTTTATCCTTGTCATGAAAACATATCTAATACTATGTAACTATATTTAATATGCTTAAGCTTTATTTCTAATCCCATTTCCTCTTACTGTATCACTAGTCTTCTGAACATAACTATATATACTAAATCTTATGAAGATGTTTGTCTACAGGAACTAGTTTCACATACCTGGTACACTAATTCACCTGTAAGAAATCAGAATCTATGAAAATATGTAAGAAATCAATCTATGAAAATACAAACATGTCCTCTAGATTTTTAAAGAAAACATGTTTATCACTTAGACCTGCATAGAGATAGTAAGAGAGAGCATTTAAGAGTAAACTACTAGTTCCAGTTTGAGAAGAAAGAGTTAGAATCAGGGAGTAGATCTTGCCTGTTCTTGGTAGAATATTTGCTTAGCATATACAAGTTCTTAGGTTGATACCTAATACCAAAGAACCCTAACAAAAAATGAAACAAAACAATAAAAACAAAGCAGAGCAACTAGATATTGGCATCTATTTTTATTGTGGGCATTCTACTTCCTTTGTGTCATAATCTCATTGCTCATTGTAATTATATCACATAATCTCTCTCTCTCTCTCTCTCTCTCTCTCTCTTTCACTCTTTAAGTTTTTTTATTTTTTTTGAGACAGGGTTTCATTTTGTAGTTGAGGCTGGCTCTGAGTTTACTATGTAGCCCAAGTTAGACTCAAACAGGAATCCACCTGCCTCTGCCTCCCTTGGGGGCATTTAGCATTTTTGCCAAAGATGAGATGGCTTATTATGTCTGGGTCTATTTCTTCCTCTTCTTGTATGTTCCTCAAGTCTGTTTCTTTGCCAGTACCATGCTTTTTTTTTTTTTAATCACAGTAGCTTTGTAGTATACTTGCAATTTGGGGATTGTGATACACTCTGCTGTATCCCTGAGGCCTATGATTGCTTTTGCTATTCTATATATCATCTGGTTCCAAAAGAATTTTTGGATTATTTTCTCTAATTCTATGAACTATACTGCTGGGATTTCAGTCAGGATTGCATTGAATCCATATACTAGTTTGGGGAGTATGGCTATATTGACAATATTGGTTCTTAGTACCTGAGAACAAAGGATATCTTTTGATTTTGAGGGCACAATTGTAAAAGGAATTGTTTCCCCTATTTGTCTTTCAGTAAGTTTATTATTTGTGTATAGGAAGACTACTGATTTTTGAATCTTGACCTTATACCCAGTTACTGTATTGAATCTGGCAATTAAGTCAAGCAGTCTTTGGCTGAATGTTTTGGATCTTCTCTCTAGAGTACCATCATCAGCAAATAGTGACAGTTTAACATTTTTTGGTCCTATTCCTTTATTCTTTTTGTTTCTTTTCTAATTTCTAGGGCTAATGTTTCCAGAACTACATCAAACAGGAGTGGTGATAGTGGCCATGTTTGTCTTGTTCCTGATTTTAGTGTGAATGGTTTTAGTTTTTGGACATTTACAGAGATGCAGGATGTTGGTTTTTCATAAATAGCTTTATCGTGTTGAGATGAGGACTTTTTTTCCAATTTTATTGAGGTTTTTAATCATGAATGTGCATTGGATTGTGAACACTTTTTCTGCATCATTGAAATGATATATGGTTTTTCCTCTTGATTCTGTTAATATAGTGTATTACATTTATTAATTTATGTATGCTACATCCCTGGGATGAATTGAATTCGCTCAGGGTTTATGTTCTTGATGATCCTCTGCATTTTGTTTGCCAGTATTTTTATGGAGGACTTTTGCATTTATATTTGTTAGAGAGATTGGCTTGTAGTTCTCTTTGTTGGTTGGGTCTTTCTCTGCTTTTGGAATCGAGTAATGGTTGCTTCAAGGAATTAATTTCAGAGTCTTGTGTTCATCTCAATTTCATTGAAGAGTTTGTGAGGTAGTGGCACTAGCTCTTCCCTAAATTTCTTATTCAACAGGGAAGCCATTAGGAAGGTTGTTAATTACATTTTCAATTTCACTAACTGATACTGGGCTGTTCAGAATTTTTATATTTTCTTCATTCAACATTGGGAGTTCATATGTGTCTAGGAATCTGTCCATTTCTTCTGTGTTTTCCCTCCTATGGCAGTATATATTTTCAAGTAGATGTTGTGTATACTCTGGATTTCTGCTGGAATCACTGTGGTTCTACCCTTTTTATCACTAATTGCATGGATTTGAGCCTTTGCCTTCCGATTTTGATAAAGCTGGCTAAGGTTCTTTTTTGTTTTTAATTTTGTTTGTTCTTTTGAAGAATTTCTTTGGTTTATTCGTTTCCATTCCTTTAGTCTCCCTTGCATTAACTTTTTCTCTGATCTTACAGTTTCCTCTCTCATATGAGCCTTGGGTATCTCTTGCTCTTCTTTTCATGGAGCTTGAGGTTTAGCTTTAGGTTATATATTTGAACTCACTATCTTATCCTGGTATCGACCACCACTGCTATGACTTTCTCTCATAACACTGCTTGCACTGTGTCCCACAAATCTCTGTATGCTGTGCTTGCATTATTATTTAATTGTAAAAAAATGCCTAATTTCTTTGTTAATTTTTCCATGACCCATTTTTTATTCAGGTGAGTGTTATTTGATTTTCATGTGTTTACGAAGTTCTTGGATTTTATTTTTTATTTCAAGGCACATATGCTAAGCAAAGTTTTCAGGTAATAAGACTAGTCCATTTTAATAATATTTGTTGCTTTTTAAATTAAGTGTGTACTGCCGGGCTTGGTGGCTCATGCCTGTAATCCCAGCACTCGGGAGGCAGAGACAGGAGGATTGCTGAGTTCGAGGCTTTCCTGGGCTACATAGTGAGCTCAGAGCCAGCTTGAACTACAAAGCGAGACCCTGTCTCAAAAAAAAAAAAAAGATCTCTAAATTAAGAGTGTACTGTATCAGACATGTACTGGATATGTTATTTTTGTTTTTCAACATTAATATTTAATAAATATTATATCCCCAATTTACAATGAATAAACAAAAGATCTGCAAAGATTAGCTATTTAATTTGTTAATAAATTACATAATATGTAGTAAAATTTTCATGGAAACCAAACTTGCTTTTATATCCCATTCTGGGTTCTAGTTTATAAAATAATGTATTAAGTTTTGGAATTATATTTTGTCTACTTTATAACATTAGTTTTAAAATATACTAAACTAACACAATACTTCCAGTGATGGTTAATAAAGTATTATGACAATGATAGTCACATATCCTAAATATATCCTGAATAGTGTTTCAAAAACAACATAAGAGTATCCCTTTTGAATCTTGAAGGATGCTTGTTTATAAATTGTTTTCCATTTTCTATTAACGGACTTGTGTATGCTTTGTGATATATGATCAATATTTGTGCTTCCTCCTTAGAATTAGAAGTTGCATAGAATTAAAGTAGCCCTTCATTCTCACAAAATTCACTCTAAATTGAGGTAAAAACGCTATTGATTATAAAGATATATTTGCTTTTTCTATTTCTTTTTCCAACAGTGGAAACAGTAAGTCATTTCTTAATTTTTATTAATAAAATTCCTAATTAGTGGGATTATCACTTTTTCATTAAGCAGTTTCCTTGTAGGCATTATTCTCCAAACACAAGAATTCAATGTGTATTTAATGTACAGTAAAAATATTCTTATTGGCTTAATTCTAGTACATTATAGAGAGTAACAGTTTAGGAAGACAGCGTTTTGAATTTTAATAATCAGTAACAATGATCTAAGCTCCTGATGAAAAAATAAGAAAAAATTCTGATTTTCTAATATTTTTACAGATTAAGTAGAGTCAACCAGATACTCTGTAAAAGGAGATTTTAGAGAAAGCTTTCTTTCACTGTATTCTATAAGATATCTAATATTCACTACATGTAGTGGAGTATGTATTGATTTTACCTTACATATTTTAAGTTTATAGTCCACTATCTTGTGATTCTACTTTATGCTTTTTGTGTTGTCTATAATGTTCCATATTTTGCTTTATGATGCACTGTCTAGTCTCAGTCATTCGTGTCACTTTGCATGAACCTTCTAGCCAACTGTATCACAATATAGCCAATAATGAATACCTGGCAATGTTCTGCTTTTGTTGTTGTTGTTGTTGTTTTGAGACAGGGTCTCGCTTTGGAGTTCAGGCTGGCCCTCAGCTCACTATGTGACCCAGGCAAGCCTTGAACTCAGCAATCCTCCTGCCTCTGCCTCCTGAGTGCTGGGATGACAAGCGTGAGCCACCACCACGCCCGGCTGTTCTCTGTCTTTAAATAACCTACTCATTGTTGGTTCGAAGAATCCCCTCCATAGTGCTCTGTTGCTTTCTCTGATGCAAATAAGAAAAAATCCAGAACCAGAGTCATTGGTTGGGGGCAGTGGGACTGGAATATGTGTTTGCTTTCCATTAGTAAGTAAGTATCATGATTTTCACAGAAAATAAATAGATTTACTTCAAAGACAGTAAAGATTTTACATCGCAGTGGTAAAATATGAACAATGACTTCATCTAGAGATGATTTCAAAACATGGTGTGCTAAAATTTATGAATTACATTGACTAAAATGTTATAGTTATCATCAAATATACTGTGATTGTTGTGGTACAAGCTCATACTTTTAATTTAAATGTCAGTGATATTAAACCATTAATATTTATCAGAAACCAATTCCATCAAGAAAAACAGTAACATCATGTAATAGGATAAAAAAGGATTTAGTGTTTAGTTTGTATGAAAAATTACTTTATAAGTTTATTATAGGGATAAAATGATATCAACCATATGAAATAATTTGTAAAGTACAGGAGAATTTGTAATTTAACTGATCTATATTTCCTTGTAAAATAAAATCAAATATCATATGCATATTCAAATAATTAAGAAAAGAAGAATATCCTGATTAAATAAAATAAGAGTGTAGAAGTTTCCCTTTGGTCTATGCAAAAATATGACAACTTCTTGATTATCTAAAATGCATAAACAGTACATATGAAACTACCCCAGGCTAAGGTAATTAATTTCACTCTGATATTCCTCGATTTCTACATTTACATTAGCTGTACTACAAGAAATACATGTTTGTTTATTTTTTTCTAAGTGTTTGTATAATGATGTTCAGAGAGCCTAATAAACAGAATATATCTGGTATCACACACATTAATTTTTTTCATTTTAACCATGATATTAAATGCAGTGGCAACATCAGTGACAGTATAAGAATATGAAGGAAAGCACAGGGAAAGAAAAAGCTGAAATAGGTAATAGTCAATGGATATGTAGGGGGGAGAAATTTGTTCTTGCAATTGAAAAATAGAAAAGACCTTTCAGTTATCACTTTTGGAAGCAAGCAGAACCACACAGTGGAATTTGCTCAGCTAGAACACCAGATAACACAGCTTGAAAAAGGCTTTGTACTTGCCAAGAAACTTTGTAGTCAGAAAGATGAGGTGCACCCTTGAGATTGTGAGAAATGAGGAAACTGATATCTATTCAGAAATTATATTGTTGTGGATAAGGAAAGGAAATTAGAAGGTCCTTGCTTCACATATTTTTTCTGAATCATTGAGAAATACTTTTACTGTAACTTTTGACTCCTCATTACTTGTCTCTAAGTTCAATATATACCTGTATTGTTACTAGAATGCTCTCAACTTTCATTTAAAGATTTAGAACTAAATAAAGTTGTCATTTATCAAATTACACTTGAAGATAAGTCTGCCAAAATAGTAAGTGTAAATACTTCCATATTCACTTTGTATTTCAGGGGCAAAACAAATGACACATTTTTCCTAGTGGAAGAGATGACACATGCCTGACAGTTGAAAGTAGCAACATCTATCGAATTCAATTCACCAAATTTTTATTGTATAGAGAGTGTTCAACATAGAATCTGCACTCGATATCTGCAACACACATGGAGAAATAAAACCAGATCCATGTGTTCTGGTGGAGCCTCAAGGATGAGCACTGAGTCACAAGCACTGTGTATATGACTCATTTATAAGTGTACACATATCAAAATTAAGTCATTTGCATTGTTCAAGAAGACAAAAAGAGTGGCTTCTGCTTTTGAAAATTTTAGAGTGGAATTCAATTATTTGCATCTCATTTCAGTACCTATTCCATGTGGCAGACTTTTCCAATTTCTAATTCTTAAAAATATGTTCATAAAATATAAATAGAAAAGTCTAGTTTTCAACCTTATTTCATGAACTAGGTAGTGTCTTGGTTGGGTAGCTTTTTATTTGTTGGTTTCATTTTATTTTATTTTGAGACAATATCTCACTACATAACCCAGGATGGATTTTTCTGTTTTCATTCTCCAACCTCTGAGGTTACAAGTGGTCCAGTCTTTTGTTTTTTTCTCGTCATAATCAGGAAATGAAAGAACTGACAGTTGGGAGTTCTAGGACATTTAAGTTTTCATAAAATGATGTATAAATAATAAAATTATCTACCTCATATTTGGAAATTCTAAATACTTCATTACCTGTGACTTACTTAAAAAGGTATTTGATAATGATCACACACAATCTTGAGTTTCATTTATAGTTTAACAATTTTTAAGAATCAAATGTATCTAAATTAGTGCTTTTGTTAATAATGGCTGAAATAATAGAACTAAGTGCAATACATATTCCTAGAAAGATATTACATGCCATTTACTGAGTTTACTTACCTGAGAAAATATGTTAATGAAAATAATTGTTGTGTTAAAATTGTAGCCAAACATATCTGCAGGTTTTAAATTGTCTAAGTAATTTTATGTTCTCAATGAATAATGTTTAACATTTGAACCAAAAACAGTTCGGCAGGAATAATTAAAGGCTTAAGTTAAATACATAGACAGTCATTTAAATTTAGATCTGCAATAACATTTACTATTATTCTCCAAGGCTTTGACTGCTTGACAGAAACAAAGTACTCTGGGATTAATTTCAAGAAATGGTGCCAACTGTGCTGCAATTTGCTGTAATTAAGACATGAAAGAACACTAAATATTCAGATTAAAAGAAGCATGATGAAGCATGATCGAGAGTCAAGGTGTGGCAGGGAGCCAATAGAAAAGGCTAGGAATACCATATTGATGGATATGAAATCAGCTCCAGGAAAGTTTGTGAGAATTCTTTTAAAGAATTACATTCATGTATCATTTCGGTGTTTGATTACATTTTATATCCTCCCTCACTCAAATTTGAGACTGAGACATCATGAGTTAGGGAGGTAATCGAACTGCAAAGGAAAATGACAAACACAGTCTTCTCATAAAGCTAATTAGTTTAAGTGGTGTGGAGAAGTCATTAGGGGGGTATCATAATTATCTTTATGGTGGAGGGATTTCCCTTTATGTCACATTAATGTAGTTTCCTTTAGAGCTAAGTGAAAGAGTTATATAGGTGTTAACTCAAAAAGATTAAATACACTTTTATATTCATTAAATTCTTTATATTTTGAAGAGAAAGAATTCATTTTTATCCAAGTAGTCTCCTTTTTCATTCCTCAGAATTATGGGAAGTATTTTATTTTGCCTTTGAACCTTTATATATTGATTAACAGTAAATTTAGACTAATGGTGAATCTTCCCTTCAACTGATTTTTTTTAAAGAGTAGTACTAGGGTTTGATCTGAAAAGATGTGGATATTTGACCTAGTTGCTAAGGAGGGGCTGTATAATCTCCAGTATCTCAAAATAGCAGGATGCAATATAAAAAGTACATCATAAAAGGCACCTTAGGAAGGCTTTTTGTCTTCACAGACAGTATGCAAAAGATAAGACATTCTAAGAGTCAGAAGCAGGACTCCTGGAGACAAATGAAGCCACTGAAATCAAAGTACTGAGGTAAAGCACCTTGACAGGGTGGTCAAGAGACTGAAAGCAAGCTAGCAGTGCGCACGTGGAGAACGCATCGGAGAGAGCGGTCACCGTCCCCAGAGCACAGCTGCAGCAGCCAGGCGAGCGCTGCAGGGTCCACAGTGGAAGCTCTGGGCAAGAAACAGCGCACCCCAGATTGCGAGCTTTGCCAGAAGAGAAATCTGGTTTGGCCTGACGAAAGAAAATTTCACATTAGGGATATATGATTAAAGTCTCAAAATAGAAATGTGGATCTTTTCATCAGATTTTGAGGTGGATGCTGCAAAGAGTCAGCATCTTTGGGAGAACCATAAAGTCAAATCTGAGTTATTTCCACAAGCAGAGGTCTTTGCAGAAAATGTGTTTAATGTCTGTAGAATACAGACCATGGGCATGAGCTCTTTTCCAGATTCTGCAAATATTTATTTAAAAATAAAGCTCCTATTGTATCGTGCAGCTGAGCACTTCATATTAATATCCACACTTGAATTCTGTCATCTATAAGATAATTAAAATACTTGAGGTAATATCAAACATATTTCATAGACACTAGTGTATACAATTTATGTAAAACAGTAAAAGTTTTTTAGCATAAATAATATTACTCATGATCTGTGGTGTGTAAATACAACATTGAATGTCTTCAATTGGTATCTGTTAAAGACAGTCTTTTTCTTCCACATAAGTAGTATGAAGTTATGAATATTATTGGGATTATTATTACTTTTGAGCTTTTATTTACTAAACTTGGGGTTTACAAAATAAAATATTAATAAAATCATTACCTGCATAATAGACAACTTTTGTTCAACCCCTTAATTTTTCCTTTCTCCATTCACACATTGCCAGATACTTGTTTCTGGATAAAACCCCCTAGAGGTCTCCTGCAAATTCTTTTTCAATACAACCAGATCATTGCAGATAATTGTATTACACAGTATATCGATCCGAAATCGTTGTGCACCGGAAACATCTGAAAAAACATGATTATAGCTTTCTGTTTATTGTTCGTACATCATATAAGCAGGCTTTTGTGTGAATCACCTGTAAGAAAGGCAAGGTGGAAACATCAGAGAAATTACCTCTTTACAAGAATCTATTGATCACTTTAAATCAAAGAAGTATGTTTGACATAAGATTACCTGCCAGTTTGAACATTAGGTACACTATGTTATAGCCCGGGGCAGTTGTACGTCTGACAAAGGGATTGTAAATAAAGCATGCAGCTGTGAGCGCCTCTGGCTTGGGATCAACTCAGGCTCAAGTCCAAGACATAGGTAAACTTAAAATAATTTACCCCTTTTTAACCGGCACATAATGAATTAGAGTAGACTCTTAGGAGAACTTTAACGTATAAATCTCTTCGCTATTTCAAAAAGCAGGTGTCATAGAAAATTCACATCATACACAGTTGACGAAAGGCCTTTTTCTCTGTGTGCTACAAGTTGTCTCAGGTAATCTAGAAGCTAGTCTACTGGTGTAAGGACATTCTTCCGAAAGAATTCTTACAGCATCCTCATATCCGTAATAATATGTGAGTGGCATTGTAAGTCAAAGTCCTGTAAACCTAAAAACCTTTATTTTATGTCTGAAAATTCCATTTCAATTCATTTTAAAAGTTTTGTGGTGCTTCTATTTTTAGAAAAAATAGACCACAAAAGTTTAAAAAAAATCATAGAATATTGAATTTAAACAGTTTATGCAAGTGTATTAATATTGCTACAACCATATCACCTCAAAACTACTGATTTTTTCATTTAGTTGCATTTTCTTATTGGTCAAGAACAGAGAGGATTTTGCATATTTGTTAATCTTGAGAGGTTTCTGGTTTTTTTTTTAATTTTTAAAGCAAGTTTGTTGTAACTCTTTCTTGGATTTTTTTTCTCTACACTTTAACATGTATTGAAATTATTAAACATTTAGCTCATTTGTTCAAGAGAGATTCTGATGTATTTGGAATTTAATAAAGATGAGCTCTGGGTGATGCATTCTTACTTGTTAAATATTTAGCTGTTTGCATTAGCTCTGTGGTTTCCTGAGGCACAAATTTAAACTGTTAATATATAGCAGATTTAAGCTATAAAAATGGTAGATGTAATTTCTTCTGGGGAAAAAACTGGTCACTTTGAGCCCCTGCAAGAAAATAATGCAAACGTGTATAGATTGTTTTTATTCAAACATAAATTTTCTGTAGCTCAAAATTTATATTAGAAGCTAATAATCAGACTTTTTAGATCTCCTTTCCTGGGAAACATCACTTAACTTCAAAGATAAGTGATAAATACAGCAGCTTTGTTATGAAGTTGCCTGTAGAAATATCTGTGACATAGGGCTGCAATACCTTTGTTTATAATTTTGAAGCTTAAGTTAAACACTATGTTTTAGGACACAAAATCAGAATTGTTAAAAAAGATGTTCTGTTTATTTTAAATGCTCGTTCTTATTGTTATTGCAATTGATTGAGAGATACTAAAAGTATTTTTCTTTTTTTCATTTTGAATTGCAAAATTAAAATGATTTGTTTTCATAAAATGGCATTATTTAATGCAGCTAATTAGATATCAAGTTTGACATTAAGATACCTCTAGAAATACACTATACAACATAAGATGTATAAATATATATTAAGACATAAATTTTAAAAATATAATGCCTGATAATATTAACATTTGATGAAATAGCTAAGAAAATAGAAATAAAAATGAGATGAATACTTTTATGAGAAATATTTGAACAAAATGTATAGATATATATCTTTAGGAATACAGCCAACAAAGAACAAAGGAAAAATGTCTTTGTCTTAAATCACTTATGTTTTGAGCGCTTGAAGCATACTGCCTAAATCTGTGTTGGTCTAATGAAAGAGTGCCATCTATTGGATGACCTTGAAAAAGTGCTTGAAGTCCATAAATATGTGAAAATAAATCAACAGAGAGCAATTATTTAGGCATAATTTATAATTATTCCAGTCTGTCCATGTGATAGATAGATGATAGATATAGATAGGTGATAGATAGATGATAGATAGATAAAGATATATATTTGAAATCTTTACTAAAGAATGAACATGAATTCTGCTTATCCACATTATTTTTTATAACATACAAGTAGCACTTGATGACACAAAACAAACTCAATGTGTCAGATTAAGACTTATAATTTTATGATTTAAATGTTTTATAAACTTGAGATTCTCACATGAACTTATCCACACATACTTCCGTTTACTTGTGGCTTTAGTAAAGAAATCATAATTATCTCCATGAGCTGTATTTTGACAAGGTTCTGTTTAAATCTTTCTCAAAGTAGCACTGCATTAAATTTAAACTAACATAGGGAAAACAAAAATGAGAAATGAAAATAAAATATATTAGCTTACTTTTAAAAACTGTTCTTGTTTTATTTCAGCCCAAGAACTTGCCAGTCAACATGAAAAACTTCTAATGGAATCCAGCTTGAAAGCTACTCAAGAGAAGCTAACTGAGCAAATACCAGAAACAGTTCGCCAAGAACAGAACAGTAGAAAAGCCCAGGCAGAGCTGAAGACAGTGACAGGAGGGATTATTGCTTCTGAAGAAGAAAAAAATGATTACCTGTGAGTTGTTTTTTAGTATTTCAGAAAGTTTTACTTTACATTCTGAAATCAGTCGGTCCTTTTGACTTCTGTTGTTAAATATTTAATTCTCGGTGTCTTGCAAAAATTACGTGTATGTGCTAGTTTATGCAATACATTGTTGGTTCCAAAATAGAAACTTTAGATTTATAAAATTTCTTAACTGAAATGGCACGTGTTTAAAATCTTAACAGTCCTGTTCCAGATTCTAAGTAATGATGTGGCAGGCGACTTCCTTGTTAACTATCAACAATCTTGCAAGGTGGATGCAAAAGAAAGAATACACTGTACTTGCGTCGCACCTATCTGCCAGGGGCCTTCTCATCTTTCTCTTTTTGGAGTCCAAAGGTTACATATGGCTCTTGTCATTTTTAAAGTAGCTGCTCTAAGCAACACACTATTAAACTGAGAGACATTTAGTGTACTTTTTGGTCAGATCATTGAGACATGTAAAGAAATATGAGAAAAAGTAATAAAAATCTATGCTAGTTTTGAAACATTTAAGAAGCTTGTTCTTAGTGGAATGTCCTTAAGCATTAATTTCTGTTTCAATCATCCAAGCACTTATGTAATGACTATAATTAATATATTTTCAGATTTTATCAACTGGTTTTCTAATAAATGTTTAAAAATTGAGTAAAATCATAATTAAGTATTCTGTTCTCTCTGCCCTTTTCTTGATTTTCTCAATCTGTTACGAAAACCAATGATGAAAGAATCATAGCCACATGAATAGACCTTATTTTGGGGAATTTATAAAAAAATACACTTTGCTCACTGAACTCCAGTGAAACTGCATAGTCACAGTTAGATAAAGCACAAATGTGTAGATTTTTTTCTCCTGTCACTCATACCTTTGAACACCGTCTTGAAGCCAAAGTGAATTGTGCACTTGATAGTAAATGATCTTTGAAAACCAAATCCTAAACTCATGTGAGTTATTGAAGGTAGAGATTTTTTTAAAATTTGCAATTTAGAAATCTCACTAATATTGCTAAAATAAAATTTTTGATGTTTATTCATGGGGATTTTTTGTTTTTCAATCTAAAACTTTAATATTATGAGGTACTAAAATAATTTAACAATCTAGATTGATGTTTTGCCCTCTTCTAAGTATAACTTAATACTGTGATAAACTATTTGCCATTCACATACCAGATGCCTGAATGCAGGCAATATAAAAACTACATTTAACAAATATAAAAAGGTGAAAATTGATTGCAAGGAGCAAAAGCATACTGAGGAAATTTTCTCCGGGAAATGCGAAAGTAAGTTCCTGTTTACTACTGTTATAAATATTATAGTCCTTTAAATACTTCATATTATATTAGGGTAATGATACGCTTAAGATGTATTTGGAAAAGAAGAAATATATAAAAATTGTCTGTGGATTTGAGTATACTGCTAAAAATCATGTTTGGTATAAACAATGTTATTAAAATAATGCCTATTTTTGATGGATACTATTCAAAAGTAAATTTTTGGTATAATTACAAAAATTATTGTTTTTTGACATGAAACTAGCAGCTAAAATCTATTTCCAGTCTTGGACTTCATACATAAACAAGTCAGACAGTGAGTCATCTATTTAAAACATAGCAAATAATCAACTTTAAATTTTATATGGTTGATTTGTATTTATATATTTGACTTTGGAAAATAGCTTGATTGTAAAATTAAATGGCATATTCTTAATTTAATAACTCCGGTGAGGAAAACAGACATCAGCTAAGATCTAAAAGCAGTATTGCAATGGTATTTTTATAAGGCCAGCTGTTTGTATCAGTTTAACAAATACTTAAAATCATGAATTTGTAAACATGCATTATTACACCATATTATGAGAAAATGCTAATGAATTTTAAAGAGGCTTAAAAATTGTTGTGCTAAAGATAATAGTTTCCGAAGAGAAACAAGTTCATCTTTCTTTAAAAAATAGCCTGGCACTTCATTGTCCAAGGATGTGCTCACATTCAAGAAAATATATCTAAACAAGAAAATATACTTCTTTTTAAATATGAAGGGAACTTAAAGACTTTTGGCTTACTAAACAAAACTTATGTATATTTGGGTTTTTTTCTCCCAACTCAATCGACAGGTAGCAGGAACTGATTAAATTAACTAATTGATTGGGTGCTAGCAACACTATGGTGTAAATCAGTTAGTAGAAAGATGTGCCCCATGTCACAGGGCATTCAGTTAGCAGGAAGATTACGTCACACACTGTTCTTATTTAAAAACTACCTTGACTAACTGGTACAGGGTAAAATGTACAGAGCACAGAGTTATAGATAAAGCACTGAGTCTTAAAGTCACCACAGAGTTTTATGAATTCATTACAGTACCACAGAAGAGCATAACATTCTGGAACTTTTTTTCAAATAAGAAAAAATATTTTCAAATTCTGCTTTCTTTTTAAGGAGAGAAGAATTGAAAATAAAATATCATGCTAAATGTGTTGGAACTGGTCATAAGACAATCCACAACAACTCCATTTTCCGTTAACTTCAAATAATGACAATGTACCTAAGACATTTTTGAAAAGTAATCAACTGAAAATTATGTCCTTTACTCTTGGATTTGGGATAATCACTCAGAACTAGTGTTTCATGCCATCAAACTGTATGGCTAAATCATTTCAGAACTAATGAGAAGTAAATTGAAAAAGAAATATATAAAAATTTGGTTATATAAAGGAATAATTTCTAGAAATGATCCCTAAATTTTTATTTCAATCAAGTTGTTTGGAAGGAATATATAGGATTTAGATTTTATTTCTCTATTCCTCTTTTTGAAGTAAAAGTAGAGAACACACACCATCCACTCAGTATAAGCCTGTTACACTTGAAAGATTTGTTCTGAATGTCCAGTGGGAACCTGGAAATCGTAATAATTTGTAGTATCGATTGAGTGAAGCTATGCAGCTGGGGCCTCCAGTGAATAGACAGGAATAGACATTTTATTGATTAACTTTTACAGTCATATTTTCAAGACTCTGCTGCAACATAATTTTCACTTCCCAGCTTTATGTTGCTGCATCATGAAACTTGGATTCTTCTCCCTTAACATTTACCCACTCGAGGAAAAAAGTACGGGCATGCTGTACCAGGGTTGTGTGCTGCAGAGGCACACAGTTTTCTGGAACATGATTTCTTTTCAAGTAATATTCTACTACAAACAGTAGAAAGAAACTCTCTGATTGTAACAGTCTTTGGAACTATCATTATGGCAGCTCTTGGTAATTAAACCTCTTCATATTTTTCTCCTTATGCTGTTGAGGAATCTTAATTTTACCAACCTAAATTCATGCATGTAACTATCAAAATGAATTATCCTGTGATGCCTTTGTTTATACTTATTTCTACTTCATATTTTATTTAATATGAACAGGGGAAGAAAAATATTGCTATAATGGTCTTTAATTTACTTTGAAATGAAAGCTATTAAGTACCAAATCATTTGGTAGATATTTCAAAGTACGAAAAAGTGAATATGTACCTGTCAGATATATGTGATATTTCTATTGTCCTGTAAAAGATTTTCTGTTTATTTAAGTAAAAACAAACAAAAATGTTACATTAGTGCTTTACAAATATTTTGTTTTATATGTTTATTTACCCCATTTGTCACTACTTTGCATTTTTGACAAGTGAAGCAAACTGCAGATTTTCTCACCTAGTTTACATATGTGGAAAATACTTCATTGTAAAGTCATGTAAAGGTTAATGACAGATGTTTACATGTTAGACTAGATTTTAAAAATAGGATATTTTTAAAGATTATATAAAATACCTTATTTACTCATATCTTTTCATTTCTTGTATATCTGAATTTGAAAAATCTAATCAGCATAAATTAATTCAGATAGAATCTAGGAGCTTCCTGTCAAAACCCAAGCCAGAGAATATGATATACAATTAATTAGACAAAAACTTAGCAACAAGTTTTAGTCATTAAGTAAGATCATATTCTATGACGTTTAGATGTATTCTGCTTAATTTTAGGAGACTTTTAAAATTCAAGATGCTTAGTCACAGAGAATTTGGTTCTAAAATTTATAGATTTGATTTAATAATTAAATGTGTATGTAACTCATTTCTTATTTAGTTCAAAATTTAAAGTGAGTAAAATTGTGAAAAGTTTTTTCTCATCATATTAAATATTAAATTTTTGTGATAGTCAACACATTTAATTTTTATTTTTATTGATTTTCAAGATACAGCTAATACTTGTTTACATTTTAAATAGAGTATTAATACATTCTAAACAAAGTAGATTACGGCTTTTATGTCCATACTATATAAAACTTAATTTATAATACTTAATAGTTAACAAGTCCCCAGTTATCACCATTTGTATAGTACATTAATGTGTTTAAGGTTTTTCAGTTATTTGCATATATGTTCTCTACTGTAATGGATTTTTATAATGCAAAAACATCTAGAGATTATTTTTTCATAATAAAAGTAATGAATAAAATGAAGTATAAAGAATAAAACATCATAATAACTTGTAAACCTGCTTAAATAGAAGCCTCTTACCTAAATAATATTTTCACTTTACCAAAAGAAAGAACACAATTAGACAGATCAAGAAATAAACATGAAACACAAAAACTCCCAATTGAGATTGATTTCAATATAATCCTGCAAAGGAATCCCCACTTATTGATCAATGTTAAAGCCTATGGATAGCACTTAGAAAGATAAAGTAAGCAAGGTCAGATAATCAAAGCATTTAAATAGTAAAAACAGCAACTGCCACTGTAGACTGCTAAAATAAATCCATAATACAAATTGCTTTAGTAAAAAGTGGATGAGCAGCTGATCTTCCTATTGAACTCTGATACTGTTCAGTGATCACACTGGGGAACAGATTGGGAGAAATGCCGAAACGATCAATATTGAGTGAGATGTAGCAGGGATTCATTTTGAACATGAAGGCATTACAGGTGCAAGAGCAGAGACCTCTTCTGCAAATGTCTTCAAGTGAAGACCTTTTAAATACAGTTAAAAATTGCCATTTATATATGATACTGCCAAGCAAGTCAGAGAAATACTTTCTTAATTATTTCAAAAAATTGTTTGAATGAATTTGAAATAGCTACAACTTATGGAAATATAGAAAGTTGCTTTATACTAAAATACCAGTGTAAGCACTTCTAAGGTAAATTGATTTCACTCTAAAAGTACTCTAAAAATAAATGAAATAAATTCTAGGTAAACTTATATTTAATATATTAGATAACTATGTGATAAGTCCTCAGCTTTGAACAGAGAGATAAAAATTAATTATAGGACAGAGGGTGGAAAAAATACTTTGGAGTTCTATGGGAGTGGAAAATAGTTGACAAAACGTATTGTGATTAGGGGAGTCCTAGTTTCAATGAGAGTGATTGAATTGTGCTGGCTTACTAGATTTTTGGCTCTAGAGAATTCCAATGGGAGCTTTCAGTATTTAGATCTATGAGCAGCACAATTACATGTTACATTGTAAACTACCCTTCTTAAGAAGTTTGAGTTTAACTTCCAGTTAATGAGAATTCTTCATGACTATAATGAAATTTTAGAGGGAACAATAAGTTTAGTCTAAGTACATGTACTTTTATTGTACTGGAACAAAGTATTCATTAGTCAAAATATACAGTAATGTAATTTAGTCACTGCCTACTTTTTCTCAGGTCTCCATAGTTGTCATCCTTATGCCATTATCTGTTTCCATGAGCTCTAAATTCATTCGCGTGCACCTGACATGGATAGTACTGTTTTTGGACAAGATTATTTGCACATACTTTGATGCCAGACATTTCTCATGAAATATAACCACAGTCTGTTAGTATTTCCAGGTTGAATTTAGGTCTTTACAAAATTTCTGATTAATTTTACTTTATTTATAAAACGCTTTTAAATCAAACTCCTTAAAGTCTTTTTCTTCATTTCTTCTAAATTAGAGACGAAAGAAACACAATGACAACTGGTATATTTAAGACTGAATTTTCTTTATTTAGATAAAAATCAATTATGTAACTTAAACTCAATTCTTTCCATTCCCTTCTTATCATAGAATAGTAATTTACAACTACTGTAGTCTCCATATTTACTTATGAATTGCTGATAGCAGCGATTTCAATGGTAAAATTGTGAAACAATATTCAGGGTTGTCAGGAAAAGGTCATTCTATTTGCATTCATTAGGAACCTGGAGGACCAAGCGGTGTGTGTGTTCCCTTTGGGATGTTGCAGCTATTGATTTATATACAGCTGTAGGAAAAATTAATTAGGATTATATTTCACTTATTACTTCAGGCTGTGTAATAAGAATGAAAACACTTTTCGTTATAAAGTTGAACAGAAAATATCTAAATGGAATCATTGTTTCTTAAGCGACAACTACTTTATCATATAATTTTTCTCTCCTAATGTGGTTAAAGGCTTAGTACTTTTGTGAAAATTTAATTAGCACTTTAAAAAAATGAGTGTTTTAGTACATGTCCTATAGTAATAACGATAATGTGAATTAGTGAAAGAGACATTTTCCTGTTATGAATTGAAACTTTCCTTTCTCTGAACTATAACGTGTATTCGTCGACTTTATTTGCAGATAGTAGGAAACTTTTCATCAAAATGCTGTACTTAAATAAAAAATACAACAAGAACAGGATCAGGTGAGTGCTCAGTGTGAAGAAATACCTCCCAGAAATTAGAGATTTTTCTATCAGAGAGAGAGAGAGAGAGAGAGAGAGAGAGAGAGAGAGAGAGAGAGAGAGAGAGAGAGAGATGGAGAGAGAGAGACTTTTTAAAGTTCAGTCTCAGAATATATGTAGTTAGGATGTTTAATGAATGTAATACTTTAATTGAATGAAAAATATATCGTCAATATTCTTAGTGATAAGATTAGATTTCATGTTGTTTTGAATATTACAGTTAGCTTCTTTATGTGAACACTGCATATTCTAAGTGGAAAATAATTGAATACAGTTCTCTACGTTGTTTATATGTGACACATGTTTGAGATTAATCAAATTGTAGTCACATCTAATTAACAGCAGAGAATAATTTCAAAGTGAGGCAGAACCAGATGACAAAAGATAGTTTGTGTGTGTTCAAGACATACTTTATGAATGGAAAATATGCCTATTGTGACATTTCTAAGTTGATTTATTAACTCACCTCTTTTGTTTCAGAATACTGTAGGAGAAAACCACTCACTGCCTTGTGTAGAGAGGAATGTAGGAGTAGAAATGTCATGTAGGGAAAAAATAAAATAAATGTGAAGTCTTTTGATGACACTATAAAAAAATCTAAAACTAAAATATATAAACTGGAATTATGGGAAGTTTTTAGGTTTCATGAAAGGTGTATATAAAAGGTTAGCAGCAAAACTAATGTGAAAGGATGGATAAAAGAGGGTAGTAGGGTGGCATCATCAAAGTGTCTTTTGCACACGTAAAGAGGCTATAGGAAAACTAAAATTCATATGTGCTGATATTAAAATGCATCATAACTTATGTAGCCCAGGCAAACCTTGAACTCAGCAATCCACCTGTCTCTGCCTCCTGAGTGCTGGGATTATAGGCGTGAGCCACCACGCCCGGCACAGTGGTGTGTGGTATTGATTGGTGGTGGCTGGGAATCACCACACTCAGCTTTGTATGTGGTTACCGGGTATTGAACTCAGGACCTTGGGCTTGCAAGACAAGTGCTGGAACCACTGAGCTAAATCTCCAGCCCATCCCTACACTTTTATTCCAAGCACTTGGTGTTATATTAAAAGGAGCTAGTTTTTAACCTTCTATAACATTACACTTTTCCTTTCTGGAATGATGAGTGTTTTTCCACCTCGGCACATTTCTCATTATATTTCACGCATTATGAGGCAATTAAGCAAGATGAACCTCAAACTGTTGGCTTTTTTAGTAAATCTAGTTTTTGCAGTTTATATTCATTATAATGCTATGTACTACATCAAAATGAGGGAACCAAGAATGTTATAGAATTGTCCAAATCTAATGCAAAAAATTTAATTATTTTCTGAACCAAAACAAAATGACCAGAACCACATGTTCTATTATAGTATATACCTACGTTTTGTGAACTTCTCCATGTAATAGTGAGGCCTACTGCCTCCACTGGATAGCTTTGTGCTCATTATTGTGTCCCTTATACTATTGTTCATACTGACCTCTTTTTTTTTTTTTGTGGAGGTTAGAATAAGAATGGATGAATCAGTGTGCCTGATATAATGTATTACATTTCACCTTGTAAAACATGCTGTGTCATCATACTGACCTCTGACAGGTATTGGAAATATGAATAGAAATATGAGTTTTATAAAACATGCCAATCCTTACCCAGTAGCTTATATGTGCTTCGGAAAATCCATTGAAAACACACACACAACATAGGTTTAGTTGAGGATATTTTTGTTGCAGTTAGACAATGGTTGGGAGATGCTAGATGGCAAAAAATTGAGAATTATATACTCATAGTTTTGCTTTTACTATGTGGTGGTAGAAGAAAGGAGAGGAAATAGAGTAGTAGATTTAGAAATGTCTTCTCAAAAGGGTTTTGAGATCTCTTAGGCTGCAGGATGATTAAACTAATAACAACACCATATTTTCCCAAGAAGTAAGATTTGGATGGAACATAATCAGCTTTGAAAACTACAGATCAAAAATGCCAGCCCCCAAAAGGCCCCCTTTGCTTTACCAGCCTTACACACTAGACATCAGCAAGAGAGTAGCGATGGCAGGAGAGGCAAGAGTACCCTGGCTGCGGCTGCATTCTTCATCTCCAGTTTTCACGGCTGAATATTTTCTAGCTAGCTCCTGTTTTGAGGGAGATAAAAACACATTCTATTCTTCTAAATTGCTAAGTGAGTAAGTTTCAAATACTCTCCCCACAAAGTATGATGAGTATTTGAGAGAATGGATATGTTAATTAGTTTCAGTTATTCATTCTACATGGTACATGTATATTATGACATCACTTTGTACTCGATAAATAAAATAAAAAAGGGATAAAGATCAGACGTGTTGGCACATACCTGCAGTTCCAGCACTTTGGGAAGCTGAAGTAGGCAGGGCACAAGTTTGAGTTCAACTTAGGCAATTTATCAATTTGGCCAGACTCTATCTCAAAAACAAAACAAAATTGGGACTTAGCTCACTGCAAAGGTTCTGAGCACAAACATTCATAGTGCAAAATACAACACAATATGATACTATAATGTAATATAGTACCATTCCATCCCACACTGTACCATAAAATATCACACCATGCTATGGATGAGAGACAATTTAGTCTATATGAAATGCAACCTTGAATTTGAGTTTGGACAGTAGTTAGAGAGCTATTGTACATGTAGGACATAATAAAGAAATTAGGGAAATTATAGGTCAAAAATATGAGGAAATAATAGGCATTTGTGAAATATAAGCATGGATTTATAGAGATAGTTATCCATAATCTGTGAAAAGACAAAACTGGGTGACAAAAAGATGTGAAATCATTGAAGTCATGCTTAAAAGTCAATATATTTTATAATAAAATTATCTAATAGAAATAGTAAGGGAGAAGTTTAGAGTGTTGGGAACAGGATTATGAAAACCTGATTAACACCACTGAGGGGATAAAAAAAAACAATGTGTATTAACATTCACCTAACAATTAAAAGCTGGAAGACATTGGAGACTTCATTAACAAAGATAATTGAGTTGAAGTGGATTTTCTAATTTTCATAAAGTCCTACTATTTGTAGATCATCTAATCCCTAGTTAAAACATCGGATGAATATACAGGTTTATACAAAAATTTGTGCGAAAACATCAGTCTGGTGCCTCTAAGTACTGAGTGGTCACCACGTCTTTAGGGCTTACTCTACCCCTGCCACTGCAAAACAAAAAAGTCTCAGCCATCAAAGAGGTTATATTCCAGTGGATATCATACAGTGCAAGTTATGTGTTTTGTAGATTTCATCATTTTTCATTACATTATAGGAAACTTGTTTATTTGATAGCATAGAAATACTTGAACATGGCTTCATTCATTTGTGGAAAAAAATTGCTCAGGAATATATCCTTTTGAATTTATTATTTTCTTGCATTTTGAAGACTGGGAAAAATCAAGCTTATGATAAAAACCCTAGAAACTTTACAACAATGACTGATAAACTCTTATAATAGAGGCATAAATTATAATTTCACTTTTATTCTCAGATATCTCTCTTCTTGTAATTGATACAGCATTAGTATTTGTCTTAATCTTTCTCTTCTTTTGGCTTTCCTCTTTCTTCTTGGTCTCATAGTTTCACTAAGCAAGATTGCTCTAAAGTGTCAGAGTTTCTGGGCTATCTCACACAGACACCAAAGATATCATTCTTTTCTTATTTATTTTGCTCCTGGAACAATTATGATAACCTAATTGTGCATAACATTATTATAGCCTTAATCATAGTTGCCACTGAAGGCAGAGTCTAGTTAGTATCTTTAAATCACCATGTAATCTGGCAGTTTCCTATTTACTTCTGAAAGTTTTCATCATCTGCCAATGATGCTTCCAACGAGGGACTCAGACCATAAGCTTTGTGGGGGGGGTAATTTTAGATCTAAATTAGAGTCTGCCTTGGATTCTTTTTGTTTTGAATGAAAGCAGAAGACAAAATGAGGTTAGTCTAGGGTAATAAAACAGAGGACGTCTCAAGACAAATCCATGGAATTCACTTAGAAAACAATTTTAAAATTTTGCGTAGAAATCTTTCTGAAAGTAGAAAGCAATGATAAACCATACCAAAGAAATGCTTTGGATTTGTTTATCACATGAAATAGTAAATGTTTCAATGACATGATGCTTACTCACATGTCTCATTGAAATTAAATTTTTAGGTATTAGCACACCTATTTTTTGAAAAAAATATTGTTGTGTGTTTTTTCATTCTCACTAGAGACTGATATCTCATTCCTGATTCTCTTGATTAGCAACATTCATAATACCATCCATTCATGTACTTAATTTAATATTATCCAATTACCTCCATATCTGTTGGAAAGCCTCAGAACCCTGTTATCTATTCAAATTCATTCAATTTGAGAAGTCCAAATTATTATATTAATGATGACTTCCATTCAGAACATTATAAATGACTTGGTTCTATAAAAAGGAGGTTGGGAAACTGAAGTTGTAAATGAGTTCTAGAATGGATGATTGATATTGTGAAATAGTAAATATTCAAAGGGCAATGGGTTTACGGTAAGTAATGAGAGGAATGACGATAAAAAAGGAAACAAAGCTTGTATATACAGGGGCAGAGAATTGCAGGGAAGGGGAAAAATGAGAATAAAGTCATGTCATAAACTGGTATTAATTCTCAATGTTGAGCATAATTGTAATGTGTATATAAAATGTACCAATAAATTAAATTTTTAAAAAGGAGGTTGGTACCTACAAAAATACATGAACACAATCTTTACAGCTTATTGTATTTTAAATCTGAACAAATAAAATACAATTAGGGAAAATATTGTGATAGCCAATACTAAATGCTAGTGTAGATTCAAGAAATACATTTAGTTGAGTAGTCAAGAGTCATTTTGTGGGTAAGGTTATATCTCAATTAAATCTGAACTAAGAAGAAATTACTCAAAAAATGAGAGAGGAGAGAGAGAAAGGAAGAGAGAGGATGGCTTTAATTAGAATTCAAATTAGGATAGCAAAGATAGTTCAAGTTATTTTAGTGAGCATTTAATCTGGGAAGGCTCTATATAAACTGCTTTATATACTGTTTTATTTAGTGCTAATTTCAGTGATTAACATACATTTTTCTATTGTTTAGCAGATAATGAAATTTGGGATGATGGAGGTTAAAAATTGCTGATATATCTTTCTTTCTGAAATTTTAACTTCCTATGTATTACTTTCCTTTTTCTTTTAAGCATTACCGGGGATCAAACCTAGGGATTCATGCACAAAACTAGATCCTCAGCCCTAAATGCCCCCTTTTATACCATGAATTTTGTGTATTCATTCATTAAATAAATTTCATCACTATAAAGCTAAAATTGAAGTAGAGAAACTTCTGTGTAAAGATGACAACCATTCTTTAAATGAATTCTGGAGACAGAAAATTGATTTCAATTCTTACGGATCATATTAATGACTAGAAAATATTGCTATAACTATAAATGTGATTAGAAATAATTTACAAACTATAAAACAAACTTTAAGTACAGAAAATTCTAGAATGTTTATTAAAAGATGTTAGAGAACAAAGTCATGTAACAGATTATCCTATTCTGGCCTGTGGATGAGTATGTGATACAACTGTAAACACTCTGAACTATAATCCCAACTGCTTAATGTTATTCCTAACAATATAATTATATGCACATATACAAATAGATTCCAAGTACAATAATATAATTTTGTTGTTGTTGTTGTTTTTGTTTCTGAGACAGGGTCTCGCTTTGTAGTTCAGGCTGGCCCTGACCTCACTATGTAGCTCAGGCAAGCCTTGAACTCAGCAGTCCTCCTGCCTTTGCCTCCCGAGTGCTGGAATTACAAGCATGATCCACTGCACCCAGCACTATGGTATGTGGCACTGATTGCTGATGGGCATGAGCCACCAAGCCCAGTATAGTTGTATGTGCTTACCAGGGATGAACCAGGGACCTTGTGCTTCCTAGGCAAGCACTAGAACCACTGAGCTAAATCTCCAGCCCCACAATAATGTAATTTTAATCAGGCAACTACTACAATTGTTGAAATTCAACAACAATGATGTACATTGGTGTTAAAAGTGGTTATCTAAACTGGGCCTAGTAGAGAAAGCCTCTAATCCCAGCACTGGAAAGCCCGAGGCAGGACAATCACCTTGAGTTGAGGCTGGCCCAGGCAGTGTAATGAGTCCAGGGCCAGCCTAGGAGCATTTCATCAGCTATCATTATTTCAGGCAAAATGAATTGTCAGAAATTTATTTTCTTAGTGTCCAAATAGAGCGGTGCTACCTTTATGACCTTTCAAGGCTGGGTTAGTTGATTTACTACAAGTGTTTCCAAGAAAATGTGTTTTTATTCTCGTTAGGCATTTAGATAAATATACATTGCTTTTCTTGGATTTAATTTTTCTTAACAAATTAGTCAGGGTTACTGACATTGTTTTCTGGGAATTTTTGTTTCTTGAGAAACAAAACAAATAACTGATGTGAAATCCTCCTGCAGAAGTGGGTGGATTGTATCCTATTCATGATGGTTTTTTTGGGCCAGTCACTTTCAAAATGTTTGTGCTGAGGTAGGAAACCACCCTAGCATCTTTTGGCAAAGGGAAAATACTGTCTAGGGAATGAGTTTTAATGTTTTCTGATGAGTATGGAAGTCCACAGCTGCTCTGAAACTCAATTCTATACTTCTAGGCAAGTGAGAGTTCCACAGAACTACATGCCTAATTAAAAGAGAACTTGCATTAACACAGCACATGGGAACATGGGGCAGGGGAAAAACGGAGGGGAAAGGACTGAAAAAATATCATTTCCCATTCGTATTATATTGTGGCCATATATAATATGCATCAAAATTCATTATGTAAGTAGAAAATTAATATCTGTGATTTTCATTTGCAGAAGTCTCCATCTACCTTGATTTTTGTCAAGCTTATAAAGCAATCAAAGGAGACATTCTGTAAACTACTTCAGGCCTTGCAATAATCCTGGACTAGAAATGCTGGTTTTCTGACTAGTCAAGATACTCTTCTCCCAAGGGTTCTATTGAGTTTTGTAGAAATGTCTGCTACCTGAGTTTTGTAGACCTGTCTTTGGAAAATGACTGTCTTACCATGGAATGCGACTAATCTAAGACAGTAAAGTGCAAAACAATTCTTACCCTCAGGTTAATATTTCAAATATGTTATTCTGTGCTTTAGGTTAAAGTAAATTTTTGCACATGCAAGAAATTATTTCTGCTTAGGTAAAACATAGTGTATTGTTTTCATTTTTTGTAATTAATAAATGGCTTTGGGGAATAAAACTCTCTGAGTAGTATGATGAAGCTGTTATTACACTAGGTAAATTTATCCAATGAAATATTTACTTTTTGTGCAATGACAAATCTTCAGCTAAATGGTATCATATAGTTAATTCTTTTCTTCCCCACCTTTAAAATATCAGAACATGCAAATTACCCAGGGACATTCAAAACTGAGCCTTGCTGGGCTCAGGAGAAATGCTGCTTTACACAAAGGACATTCTGAGATGTCTAGGCTCAAATGTTTTCAGCTGGATTGGACTGCTCTAAATAAATGAACAGAGCACTCACCTGCTCATGGAGAAAGCAGACAAAAGATTTTATGCTCTTTGGAATAGCCACACAGAAGCTATTCATAACTGTATATATCTGCAAAGAATATGTTTGTTGGTTACCTGCATGTAAAGTTCAGCTTACATTGTGCAAATATCTAAAATTGATATGGTGAATAGATGATTTTTATCTACATAGTGAGCACTCAAATACCCAAGCAGTATTTCATGATGTTCTGTGGAGGTTCTAAATTTGAATCCTTATAAACTATCGGGAAACAGAACAAATAACTTTAACTAAGACTCAATATGTTCATGTATAATTTGGAGGAATATCTTCCTCCAGAATGGTAGGAGAGGACGGTTTCGTGAAGGGCACGCACTGTGGCTCATACAACCATGCTCTCACGGGGTAATACAGCGACGATCGGGAAGTTTTTATTATCAGATAAAGGGTGCTACAACATTGCTAATAACAATTCTACCTTTGCATTTGGGTATTGATGGATAAAAGATTAATCAGAGTAAAGCATTTACGAGTTATTGCCCTTATTTGTGCCTTGGTAAATGGAAATTACGTAGCCTCTAAGAACCTTCAAGTGCAGATTTCTTTCTGCGAGTTCAGCAGCACATCAGTTACTACCTGGCAAAGTCTACCAGAAAACTGAGGCTTTTCTTTCAATCTCCAGCAGCATCATATTTGCAATATTATTAATATCTTTAGAGAAAAGAAAAATGTGGTTTTCTTAAGATTATCTGGCAGTATTCCCTCTAAATTTGCAGTCTCTTCAAATTTTATATTTTGCGAACTATGTTAGATATAGTTTTAACATAACCCTTGTAAAAAGAAAAGATTGATTAATTTAGTGCTGACAAGAGTTCACATTCTTTTTGTTTTTTTTTTTCTCAGAGGATGCATCTGCTTCCTATTCTGAACATGGTTCTACTTACAATCTAATTGCCCCATTCTACACTGCTCTATTATTTTCAGAATCCGAGTCTGCTGTTTTAGGCCAAGCATTGAAGAGGACAGGAAGAGCAACTCTGGAAATGAAGGCTACGCATATACATACCAGCCCCATTATATATACATTAGTGTAGCTGCTTTGTATTTTGTAAGCATGAAGTTCTATGGTTTAGGCTTGTCCTCACAATTTCCTGAGATAGCTTAGAATTATTGTCTCCATATGAAGTGTGATATTTGTCATCTAATGATAAATGGGTGAATTCTTTAAGCATTTTCTTTCAAATTTACTTTGCTCCTTTCACTGAGCTTGGGCCATGAAGTTGGAATAGTTTCCCCAGATGTATGAAAGGAGACTTTGAAAGAAAAGAAAACATTGCATTGTTTTAGTATTTTTAAAACTGAAAATAATACCATAAATAGTAATTAAATGAGGGTCTTAAAACAGTATTATGAATGTTACCATTTAAAGAAGTGTAATCTTGGACTGGAAATTTAGCACAGTGGTTTCAGTGCCTACTTTGCAAGCACAAGGTCCCAAGTTCAATCCCTAGTAATCACACACCACAATTAAGGGTATGGTGAATCATGCCCACCACCAATCAGGGCCATACACCACAGTGCTGGCCATGGTGGCTCACTCCTGTAACCCCAGCACTCTGGAGGACTGCTGAGTTCAAGGTTTGCCTGGGCTACAAAGTGATCTCAGGGCTAGCCTGAACAATATAATGAGACTGTGCCTCATAAATAAATACATAAATAAATAAATAAATAGTGTAATCTTTATATAATTTTAATTCTAACTTAGCTTTCACCTTCATAGTAAGTCGATATAGGTATAAATGTCACCAATTCTCTTGAAAACTACCAGAGTGCTATTTATTTTGAATTCAGTAATGAGTACATGCTGCCATAAATTGGAGTAGGGAAACTGAGATGTTGGACTTTTGGAAGCAGATATAATTTTTAGCATGGTGTATTTAGCTGAAGAATCCTTAATTTCTGTTCCTCTTCTTGAGAAATCAAATCCTTCATCAGAAACATACTACTCATGTTTTTACTAAGTATAGCAAAACTTTACAGTAATTAGATAAAGAGATGATTCCTACCTCAAAACAGGGTCATAAATTTAAGAGTTATGCAGGGAAAACTCAGTTCAGATTTGTCAATGAATACTACTTTCATCTAATATATTTCTAGAATCGTTGGCAGCATTTTGTATATAAAACTAAATATTTAAGTACCTAGTGTGTCTTATGTCATTGCTATTATTGGAAGTTCTCATATACCATACAATGCAATCCTAATGCCTGCATTTTAGACTGAACGAAGAGTTCAGAATGCTGCTGACACTTCACATAGATGTTAAACTGAAATTTTGAATTTTAAATCTAGAATTTCCCATGCAGTGTTTATTCAATTATAATACATTTGATACTCAAAATATTGCCTGACATTCATTCCATATTCTATATTTGATGCTTATAATGTAATATTTAATTGGATTTGAAATGAAAAGGAGTTAAGTATTCCTCAGTGGTCTTCCATTAATGGTTAAAACAATAGTCCAATGGCACAGAGATTTAGCTCAGTGGTTCTGGTGCCTGCCTAGCAAGTGTAAGGTCCTGAGTTAGATCCCTGGTAACCACATACAACAATCAGGCATGGTGACTCACACCCACCAGTAACCAGTACCACATACCACAATGCTGGGTATGGTGACTCACATCTGTCTGCCCAACACTTGGAGGCAGAGGCAGGAGGATTGCCAAGTTCAAGGTTTGCCTGAGCTATATAATGAGCTTAGCACCAGTCTGAACTACAAAGAGAGAACTTGTCCTAAAAAAGAAAAGAAAAGAAAAGAAAAGAAAAGAAAAGAAAAGAAAAGAAAAGAAAAGCAATACTCCAATTTATTAGTGAGCCCTCCAAAGGCAAGAAGTCTTTCTTCTTATTCTCTATGTAGTCTAATACCTAAAGAGTGCTCTGCCTGAGTGTCCACCAATTATACACTGAGTGAACAGGAATCCTTCTTTAAATAAACTATATACTAAACCTGTTTGCTGGATTGTAAGACTTACCTAACATTAACTTCTTTTTTCAGAAAGAATAGGGATGCCTATTTATTCCACTGCAAACTTCCATGTTACTCAGATCATTTAAAGATGGCTAGGTATTTTTTTTAAAGATAAATAGGAAACATTTTGTAAAGTACACTGGCCTTAATCTAGCAAACATTGACACTAGTCAAGATAATTTTCTATGGGTTACAGTTTCATACTTGTTTATTTTTGGAAGTTGAATTAAGAAGCCATTAATAAAGCTAGAGGAAGATTTCTAGCAATCTGATGAATAATAAATAATGTTTATACTTTCTGATATATTCCATGTACTGTAATATTCTATATACTAGTGTCAGGAAATAGAAAAGTAGAAAGTTAAAATTTACATTCATTTTCCAGGGGGAAATCTAAAGGAAACTACTAGTGAGGTCAACTTAATTTTACAAAATATTTAAGAGACATGAATCTTTCACAGCATTGATTTTCAGTAATACTAGTAAGTTACTAGAAAGCTTTTAACACAGACTAGTCAGATTTATCTGATGACCTAATGAATCTTGGTAATTATAAAAAATTAATTCACACATGAGCTGCTAAATGCAAATAATTTCTACTTTGAGTAACAGTAAACATCTTACTAATGTTATGTGAAGAGAGATCGTAGTTTTTTTCTGTATTTTAGATGAATTAGATATACTCCTAAAAGCAATCTGTTTACTTTTTCTTCTTACTGCATCTGTTCATCTGAATGTATTGTTGATAACATGGAAGAACTCATAGCACTTATGCAAATAAAGATATATTGGGCAATAAATAGGCTCCCTAGAAGACTGTGTCCAGATTTGTATTGTCCATTTTTGTGTGATACATGTGTTTTAATCTCCTAGAGGTATATAACAGGAAAACAAACAGGTAAAACCCATAAATAAATAAAAGCTATTTCCTTTCTTACAGCGATGACATCCAGCTAGAGAGACAGACACAGAAGAAAAAGATCTGTTTCAATCCGAGATGCCTTTCGTAAGAGAAAGGAGCTTTGTGAAGAAGAGCATATTGAAAAAAACTTAAATCTTTACTGGTGAATAACCTTTAATTAAAGCAGATCAATAATAGTTTGATTCAAAAATGCAAGAAGTGTCACCTTAGCTCAGGTGATGAATCTGATCACTGTTGAAGGCCACATTTCTTGTTCAAGTGGTAATTAATTTGAAGTTATTGTTTCACATTTTAGACGAACTTTCAGGTATTTATTTTAAAACTGCATAATAACACAGCTTGAAATTATATAGGGACTTTCCAATTCCTTTCTTGTTCAGTAGAAAATATAAATTAGTCTCTGCATGTCAATCTGCACAGATTTGTAAGTGTGGACCAAAGAATACATTACCTAAAAACAGAAATAGCAAAGAAAAAGTGATGAATGCTCATTTGGAATCATGGCCATAAAATTCATCTCTTCTTTTGAGTGAGTGAAACACGTACAAAGAAACTAAAGCACTAACTATGTGAGTCAATATCATTAAAACACGAGAAGATACATATAGTCTTTGCATATATCCTTTAAAGTAAACACTTCCAAAATTTGCCTGAGAAAACTATGTAGAAAAATGTCTTGTTTTATTTTTCAGATGGCATAATTAACGTTGTGCTTAGAAACCTGTTTGAGTTAAAATACTCATCACATCATCACCACCCTAAGTTGTATTTCCTGGAAACTTGTTCTGAAATGGAAGGCTCTGGACAGCTCTCAGGTGAAGCTCAAGACTGTGAGGCAGGAAGGCGGAAGGGAGTGGAAACATCCAGTTCAGTTCCCAGGCAGGCGCGACCAAGTCACCACCTGGTCGTAGAGGAGGTCTGGAATGGTCTCTGAACAACGGAACGTACTGCACCACAAGCTTCTGAGAAAGCTCAGGGGTGAGCGCTTCCCAACGGGAGGGCTCAGTGAGAGCTGTCAGCCGTCACTGTTTATTTCCCGCTGCTGCGCATAGACAGTTCTTGGCCCCCGCGGGGAGGGAAAGAGCTCCACAGTGCTCTCTCCAACTGCACACAATTATACAGTCTAAAATACAACTTTTAAGCTATTTTGTCACTTCAAGTGCAAATAAATTCCACATATTTGAAAGCAAAACGTCTTAAAAGTATATGGCTCATCCACATGGATTTCTACTATAAAATGATCTATCTTAAAACTTAAATCATTACACAACCTCACCTATTATTAATGAAACAACCTAGACCCATAACTTTAAAACAAATTCTAAGTGGTCAAAAATGATAGCATATTAGCTAAAATTTTAAAATAATGGACAATTTTTCAAAGTATATTTACTTACATTATTTCACTGGGTACCCAAAAAACATACAGAACTCATAATTTCCTTCCTGCTAATAAGGACATTGAGACATAAAGAGATGCGATAACTTGATTCAAGTAAATGACAGCAGCTTGACTAAACCATGTTTTTGGGCATCAGATCACTATGAACAAAAATAATTTCCTTAGTAGTGTGGAAGAAGATAAAGGCCTAAACATGTAGTTTACATATTGTCCGTTTCAGTGCATTAAATACAAATGGTTTTTTAAAACAAAGTCTCACTGTGTAGCCTAAAGTGTCAAACTCCTGAACTCACGTGCCTTTCCCACCTCAACCACCCATGTAGCCGGAACAGCAAGTCTTCTACAGCATGCCTGGTCAATAAGGACATTTGTAACCAACGTATACTTTGATAAAATGTGCAAATCAATAAAAATCTAAGACTAGGGTTTTTAGAGAGTAAATATCAATGAGAACAAAAATCAATGAAATTCCATATTAAGATACACTTGATTATGTTTATTTTGTTTTAAACTCAGAAAATGTTATTCTCAAATTCCCAAAGGCATTCACACCTGCTTCATTGTAAAGTCATCACTATCGTAGACTTCAAAGGGTCAATAAAGTTATGAGTGTCTGTCTACAATGTAGTAATAACTGTGACAGGTACTGGGAAAAGAGTTATGAAATAAGGCTGCCAGTTTCTCTCCTCCTGGGATTCTGGGATTCTGGCTAGGAAAAAAATAGAAATAGAGAGAGTATTTGATGTAATTATAAGAGATAGCAGAAATTGCTTTAGAAGAATAAAGAAAATGGAGTAGATTTTTCTCCCTGAAAAGTACACAGCTCAATAGGATAAAAGTGGTGATAAAAAGCTAGCCACTCAAAAATCTAGCAGAAGTACATTTCAGCCACGAGACCCAAGTGCAGATTTGTGAGATGAGAATGAAATTGGTGTTGTAGGGATGTGGGTAATGCCAGTGATGTGACTTTGGGAAATGGACAACGGCTGGGTCATGCTGGGCCTTTTGGACCACAATGATTTATAAAGCTCAACTTAAGGAAACAAAGCTTATGTTTATAGGGAATGGGGGGTTGTGGGTAGGGGAATTGGAAAAGTAAGAATTATGTCATATACTGGTACAAATTCAGAATGTTGACTGTGATCAAGAGTGTATATATAAGCCGGGCGCAGTGGCTCATGCCTGTAATCCCAGCACTCGGGAGGCAGAGACAGGAAGATTGCTGAGTTCGAGGCTTGCCTGGGCTACATAGTGAGCTCAGGGCCAGCCTGAACTACAAAGTGAGACCCTGTCTCAAAAAAAAAAAAAAAGACTGTATATATAATGTATCAATATCCAATTTAAAAAATAAGTAGTATCAACACTACAAATGTTTCAGTTAAAATAGCAAATTAATATTTATTTATCTTGGAATATTGAAAAGGGAAGAGAATTCCACATCAGTATCTAGGAATATTATTTTTGAGGATTATATTGAGATGGGCTCTCTTTTTTTTTTTTTTTTTTTTTTTTTTGAGACAGGGTCTCGCTTTGTAGTTCAGGCTGGCCCTGAGCTCACTATGTAGCCCAGGCAAGCCTTGAACTCAGCAATCCTCCTGCCTCTGCCTCCCGAGTGCTGTGATTACAGGCGTGAGCCACCACGCCTGGCAAGACATGGGCTCTTTTGGAAGAAAAATTCAATCAGTAAGATGTCAGTCAGTTTATTCTCTGGAGAGGAGAATTCATCTACTTAGGTCAACAGTTGACAAACATTAGTCATGAAGAGCCAAATGGAAATATTTTAGGCTTAGAGTTCAAAAGAAAAACAATATTATGGTGACTCAAATTTTAAAAATGAATCAATTGCTATAATATGATTTATGAAGTTGATATATTATAATTAATGTAATTATAATAATTGAGCACACATTTTTGTAATGTAGATCAATGAATGAGAGTGGAATTATTGCTGAAACATATTTATTCATTGAGATTCAATCAATCAAAAATCAATTTTAGTATATGTGCTGCCAAAGCGAGCACCAATCAATTATAAATCAAAACAATATATTACAAATATTCATGTATACAAATTTGTAGCTTGGTGATCAAATAAAAGCAGATGAAGTTGTGGCTTGTCACCTTTTGCTGTGTAGAAGTAACAAAAGATTTTGGGGTAGATCAGTCTCCCTAGTGCTCACTACTGTTACCTTTTATACATTTTTGCATATTTTTCCCTATTTATTGAGCAAAATAATTTGTAATTTCAATGAGATTTTTTTCTTTAATCCTTGGAATATTTAAAAGTTTCTTTTTTCACAACCATTACCTCAAAATTATTATGCATTTTACATTAAGGTCTGTGTTCAGAACTTAATTTCAGTGTGTTTTAACTTAATTCTATATTTTTCATCTTCTGAAAAAGTGTCTAATCATTTAATATTCAATGAGGCTTATATTAAAACACACAATCTTCAATTTGTACATGGTTATAGTTTCCAAATATTCAATGATTTCCTGAAATTAATCTATTTTCTATATAATGTTTATAATGTTTATGTGGGCAGTTTGATAGTATATCTTCTGATCTATTCAAGTTAAATCTTTAAAAAAGAATTCCTTGTAGCTCTTCAGTAAAATACAAATCATTGTAGTTCTGGCTATTTCCCTCTCCAAATAGATGGACTTTATTTCAGAACAATGTTACTAGGTACATACACATTTGGGATTTTTTTCATCTCTCTGGTAGAGGGAAGAGTCATTCTCAAATGTCTTTTCCTATCTGTAAGTTTCTTTCCTGTAAGTTTTTTTTTTCTCTAAAATTACTGTAAATGACCTATATCAGGAACTGGAATGACTTATCGATGTTGGTCGCGCTCAGAGATCTTCAACAACAAACGTTATTGCACTAGGATTTTTGTCGGACATCTGCCCTGCCCTGGGGGATCTTCAACTACAAGGATTATGTGGACTTCTGCCCTGCTCTACGCATGCTAGGATTTTTGTGTGGTGGCCTGGTACTAAATACAAGTGCAGCAAGGTCAAGACGGGGGTCTTGGGCCTCCTCCTGCTGCTGCTCAAAAAAGCAAGAGTGTGCCAGGCTCAGCTTTTTTCTCAAGGTTCTATTTTTGTTGGCTGTTGGCTGTTAATCTTTTTGCCGTGGGACTCACAGGGAACTGGAGCTTGCCACGAGGGTTCGGGCTGCATCCTCTTCCCCACTCTCCCACATTTGGTGCCCTTACGGATGTCCACAGTAATCCCAGTTATTGATCCCACAGGGTAGAGCAGAATCCATAAATCGTCTGCAGTTCCAAACAGACCATATTTTCACTCTTTCTTCTCTCCCCCTATATATTTTTTCTTTTCTTTTTCTTGTTTTTAAATTGAATTCTTTATTGGTACATTTTATATACAGCTCACAATCACACTCAACATTGGGAAATTTGTACTAGTATATGACATGAGTTAATTCTCATTTTTACCCATAACCTTACCCACCCTAAAACCCCCCACTCCCTCCCAAATAGGAAATATTTAAAGGAATAGGACAGTGAAAAGTAATGAGAAAGAATAAATATGATTTTTAAAAAAAGCACTCTTTCCCCTTTAAAAATTGTTTTATATTGGATATTTAAATCAGGGTTTCCACACAGAATTACATCCCTAGCTGCTTTTTAAGAGCTTCTTATATTGAGACAAACTCTCCCTAAGTTGTTGAATTGCCTGGGCTGGCCTAGAACTTGAAATCCTGCTGCCTCACTTTAAAACTCATAGTCAATTTGTATCATTGTATTTAACATGCTGCTTGTAAGCAATGAATTGTTTTATCTAGTATAAAATCATTTTCCTTCCTTTAGAGTAGTTATTGGTTTCATCAATTATCCTTTATTAATATATACTATGTTTTCCTTTTTATTGTTTTAGTATTTAGTCTAGACATTAAAACATGAATCTGTGACTCACTGAAAGTGTACCAATTGTTTTTTTCTCAATGATACTAATATGTTGGGATACTCTAACTGTATCTATATGTATCTGTGTTTTGCTTTACTGAGGTCAGGGGCTTTGCTATTGTGTTATTATGGTCTGCTTACCTTTTTCTTCATATGTTTAACCAAAAAAATCATAATGTCATTATTGTTTTGCATAATCAATATTTATTATGCATATTACCTTTGGAGATTATTCATCATCCTGAAGAATTACTTTTAATATTTCTTGTAATGAAAACTGGGATGACTTCTCTTAGGTATGATCTGTATGAATGTGTCTTTATTGTGTTCTAAATTTGTATGTGATGCTCTTTGTACTTATGTTTATCTATAGTTCTATACCTTTCATCATTTTTTAATTGAATTCTTTATTGGTACAATTTACATACATCTCACAATCACACATAACATTGGGGAATTTGTACCAATATATGACACAAGTCAATTCTCATTTTTACCCATATCCCCACCTCCCCACACCTCCCCACCCCCTATATACATTCTCTTTTATTTTCCTTCAGAATCATATTTATTCCTTCCCCTCATTACATCCCCACACCAAATTTCCCTTGGAAATTTCCCATTCTACAAAGACTGTCATACTTTCTAGAGCTCATTTGCATCAACAGGTGCTCATATCAATGAGAAGATCCGGTATCTATCTGTGATCTATTGATTTCACTCATTAGTGTGTCCTCCAGGTGTATCCATTTGCATGTAAATGAATCAATCTTGTCATTCTTTATGGCAGAGTAGTACTCCATTTTATTAAAAAAAAACACATCTTCTTTATCCACTCTCCAGTGGATGGGCATTTGGGTTGTTTCCAAGACTGAGCTATCACAAACTGAGCTGCTAGAACAAGGGTGTACATCTGTCTTTCCAATGTGATTTTTAAAATTCTCATCATTTTTGCAAATAGTTGTTTAACTTTTCAAATATCAGTTCTGCCCTATTTTTCCTCATATCTCTCTTGTATTTCTAAATGTACATTCATGTTATTCAGCTAGTCATTTGAAAGTTTAATATGTTCCTCTCTGTTTTAATTTCAACTTTTTTCAGTTTACATATTTTATTTTGAACCATTTCAAAATTTAAAACCCCCTGTTTTGGGACTTCACGGTAGTTAAGTCCATATTTTGAAGCCTATTTCAATTATCTGATTTTTAATTCCTCAATTTTCCTTTGATTCTCTTATGGATTTTAACATACTTGATGAAATTCTCCATCTTTTTATTAATAATATTTCATTACTTTATGTTTTCAATGCATATGTTATTATTTTAAAGTCCTTTTAGATAACACCAGTATCTGCACCTCTTTACATTTTGGCTTTAGTCAGTTTCATTTTAATATTTTTGTATAATGATAAATCTCATAACTCGCTTATAACTTTTCATTGAATGTGATATACCTTGTATTTAAAAAAAATATAGAGGCTCTAGGGGCCAGAGATTTAGCTCAGTGGTTCCAGCACCTGCCTCGCAAGCGCAAGGCCCTGAGTTCGATCCCCAGAAACCACATACAATGCTGGGTGTGGTAACTCACGCCCACCAGCCATCAATACCACATACCACAGTGCCGGCGTGGTGGCTCACGCCTGTAATCCCAGCACTCCGGAGGCAGAGGCAGGAGGATTGCTGAATTTGAGGCTTGCCTGGGCTACATAGTGAGCTCAAGACACAGCCTGTACTACAAAGCAAGACCTTGTCTCAAAAAAAAAAAAAAAAAGAAAAAAGAAAAGAAAAAACGAAAAATAGAGGCTCTAAAGAGTGTTCACTTCTACTCAAGAGACCTCATCCTTTTGCCTACAGAGAGATGTGTAGGCAAATAAGATTAATCAGTAAACGATTTTGCTGAGTCATAAGAGACCTCACACCAGGTGTGGCTCCACCTGCCTGTGCTTTCCCTGCCGGTAGCTGCAGCTTGTTAGGCTGCCTGGCTGTTTCGCGCTTGGTTCTGAGGTCTGTGGCAGTGTCAGATAATTTGATCTCCTGTTCAGAAATTCTGGTTTTACTTTTTAACCTTAGACATACATAAGCAAAATTTGGACACGCGTATAGATAGAAACCAACTTGAAACTTCTTAAGTCCTCAGGCAGTTGTTTTGTTTTCTATGATGAAATTGCCAAAAGGTTCGCGATTTTCCTCTCCTCATCAGCAGATTCTCGTTCTCTTGTTTTCAGAAGAAAATGTGTTCTGGCTTTCAACTCTGGTCTACTAACTTTTCCACAGTCACACTAAAAACAAAGAATAAACTGCCGGAGCCTGCTGGACAAAACAGCGGGTTTGCGAAGTCGAGGGGTGCGGCTAAGCAAAGAAAAAGACAGAATAATGGGATCGGAAGGACCTCTCAGTCAATCCTGAGCAGGCCCCGAGTTTATTCACAGTGCTATACTTATACAGATTTCAAGGACTTTGGTGACGTCAGAAGCAGCTAACATTTGTCTATAGTCACAATTAGAGACTTGGAAACAGAGAACTGCAGAATCAGTAAAAAAGAGGAAAAAAAAAAAGAAATAGTGTTTTAATTCTTACACCTAGCCCACAACTAGTTCTTTCTTTCTGAGATGTAACTTCCCTATCATCTACTGCTGAAGGCCACTTTTCTTGTGCCAATTCCAGTCTACTAGATAAGCAGTCTAGAGACAAGAATAACTTTATTCTCAGCACATCACAAAGGAGTTTGTTGATCAACCTAATCACTAAGGAAAGAACAGCAATTTTTTTTTTTTTTTTTTTTTGAGACAGGGTCTCGCTTTGTAGTTCAGGCTTGTCCTGAGCTCACTATGTGGCCCAGGCAAGCCTCGAACTCAGCGATCCTCCTGTCTCTGCCTCCTGAGTGCTGGGATTACATGCGTGAGCCACCACGCCCGGCACTGTGGAATGTGGTATTGATTGCTGGTGGGTGTGAGTCTCCACACCCAGCATTGTATGTGGTCACGGGGGATCGAACTCAGGACCTTGCACTTGCAAGGCAGGCACAGGAACCACTGAGCTAAATCTCTGGCCCAGAACAGCAAATTCTTATTTGAAGAGTAGATGGAGAAAAACCTCGGGCCAGAGATTGTTTACCTCTTGTCCCCACTGACCCGGCACCAAGGCAGCAACTAGACAGATCCCGTAATTCGGGCTGAGGCTGCAGTTCTCTTGGGAGCTGGGCAGCACCGTTCACAGTGCAGACCTCCTCACTGCTAGTTAGGGCAGCGCCCAGTGCAGATCTCCCTCCAGGCCTCACAGTGACAACCTCAGGTCGCTTCCCACAATAAACTAGTTTTGATATACTCATTCCCAGAACTCTCATTTCGTTTCATTTATTAGACAAAGTTAAATAGTGATAAAAGCGTAACTTTTATAAGACCATGTAACTGTAAAAATGTCAGAATTTCTATTAATTATACATTTCTCAGATTCTATTTCAGGTGAAATGATAGTGGCAAACTTTCAAACCCTCATTAAGACTTAAATACAACTCACTGGAGCTATTTCAAAAGAAGAAATCTCACGAGACTTACAATGCTATGCCATAGGTACTTTACAACAATATTGGCTTATCAGCTTCCATATTTACTTAGGAAGAACGCAATGCTTTATGCACTAGTGGCTGAAATTACTGGAAACAAAATATTTGTGAGCAAGGTATTGAAAGTCATGTATTACTGTGATGAAGGAAAATCTGAGGTTTATGAAAACAAAGAAGGTTATGTCAATGCCTTCTAACCCAAATAGTTAAATTGAAGAATTACTTTGTATTGATTTTTACTAACATTATTTGTAATTTCTAGACAACTATATAACAAATATATTTAAAGTACATCTGAGAATAGTGATTTTCTTCTGTAGAAATATAGGTGCAATGATTAGCATGTAACTAAAAGTATAAAATTATATTTTAAAGAAATATTTTAAAAGAAAAAAATGAATTTCAATGAAACTAAGAAAAATTCTGGGAAAAACTGAGTAATAATATATTTGTTAAAGTGTCTTTTAGAATCATATTAAAATATAGTCATATTCATTACCAGTAACACCTACCAAATAATTTGAGCATGTCTTTCACTAGGATACAACCATTATTTATTAACCTTCCATAGAGTAGCACGAGTTTCTGCTCACCACATTCACACAAAGACTTAGGTTTACAATTGTTTTCAGCAGATCACACACATACACACACACATCTAACTCTTCCCTTTAAAGAAATACAAATGGTTCATCTGTAATCATTTTATCCTAAATGGTAGTTGATTCCATGTTAGACTACTCAGGGTTCTCCTGAGAAACAGAACCAGGAGAAATGGACAGATACCCTGGAAGGAATTTATTGAGGGGGTTGGCTCAAGTGCTTCAAGAGGACTAAGTTCCATGTGCTGCCATCTGCAAGCTGACAAATCAGGAAAGCTGCTGATGTGTTTCAGTCCAAGTCTGAGAACTAGGGTGTGATAACGAAGAGAGTCAACTCATGATCACCAGTCAGAACTTGATGTTGAGGTCTAGGGAAAAGGAGTACTAAGAAGGAAGATGAAAAGCCCAAGGATGAGCTCTGACATCTGATCTCAAGACTACAGAGTGAGTTCACCAGGCCTTTGCCCTTCCTCTATTAGGGTCTTGGCTCTAAGGTGGATCTTACTAATCTCTCTGGAAACACCCCCACAGACTCATCCAGAATGGATGTTTTACTAACTGTCTGGGAATTCTTTTGGCCAGTCAAGTTGACATGTAAAGTTAACTATCACACACACACACATATGCATACATATATATACAAATGCAGTATTCAAAAGCTTTTATTATGTGTCCACTCTTATTATGTGTCCACTAAAAATTGACTCAATACTACAGAATCTAAGCACCAAATTTTATTTAGAAATTTGTGCACAGGCATGCAAGTATATGTGAATGTCTAGATACAAAACAATTTAGATATTCATTCAGAGAGACCAAGTAAACAGAAATGAATTGCACCTGTTGCAAACTTCTTATACATAGTAAATATTTCCTGTTTCCCATTTATAATTTGGACAACATCACTAACGAAGGCTGGTATATCTATTTATTTCAGTCCTTAAATAAGGGTTTTTTTTGAGATAAGGTCTCATTATCAAGATCAGTTCAGACTGGCCTTGAACTCATTATGTAGTGCTAACTGGCCTCAAACTCATAGCAATCCTGCCTCAGCCTCTATTCCCAAATGCTGAGATTACAGGCATGTGCCACCACACCTGGCTCCCTAAGTCATATCTTAAGCTTCACCTATTTTTAATTTTTTTCCCATCACACTTAACAAAATCTATTATTTTATGTCTCTTAAAGAGTCATCAATAGCTAGAGTAATTTTGACAGAACTCTATCCAATCATGAAGTGTATCACAACAGATTTTTGGCAATGTTAGCTCGGAAGTTGTTTAACAGCCACTGATGTCATTTTATATTCCCTGAGGTAGCGGTATATGCTTACCTTCTATGGTGACCTGTCTTTGGCAAGCATTGTATTTGATGGTGAATAAGTTTTAATAAAAATATGTCCTGTTCTTATTAATTGAACCTGACAAGAAATGCTGATACAATTTTGTGTAATTTTCTTACTTTGTCTGTAATTCTATAATGATTAAAATGTTAGAAAATAATGGTGTGTTTATAAGGTACAGTGTGATACTTATTATAAGGTACAGTGTGATATTTCAAAAAAGATTCATTAGTAGTTGGAAAACTGACTTATAAATGTGAATTTACACAAGCTAAAATTGAGTCAGAAGAGTGAGGCCAGAAGTTTAAACCTGATTTAACAATTTAAAAATCAGAAGAACAAACACAAACAAAGTTACTAATGTCAGAAGAAATGGAAACAGTGAGAAAACAAAACGAGAGCTTTCTCTCAGTCCATGTGCTAATGTGGTCTCCCCTTCAAAGATGTGAGCCTGGGACCGGACCCAGCAGCCCCGGGCCCGCCGTGCCGTGAGTCCAGCGGACCGGGGAGCTTGCGGCGGACGGACCGGACCCAGCAGCCCCGGGCCCGCCGTGCCCTGAGCCCAGCGGACCGGGGAACTTGCGGCGGACGGACCGGACCCAGCAGCCCCGGGCCCGCCGTGCCCTGAGCCCAGCGGACCGGGGAGCTTGCGGCGGACGGACCGGACCCAGCAGCCCCGGGCCCGCCGTGCCGTGAGCCCAGCGGTCCGGGGAACTTACGGCGGACGGACCGGACCCAGCAGCCCCGGGCCCGCCGTGCCGTGAG
>PVIC010009299.1:0-45949 GCA_004025085.1 Thryonomys swinderianus
CAGGGTCTCACTTTGTAGTTCAGGCTGGCCCTGAGCTCACTATGTAGCCCAGGCAAGCCTCAAACTCAGCAATCCTCCTGTCTCTGCCTCCCGAGTGCTGGGATTACAGGCGTGAGCCACCACGCCCAGCACTGTCTCCTCTTTTTTTAAATTGACAGATTATAGGCAGAAGCATGTGGACCTTAAGGGCTGGGTTAGAGGAATCTGAATTTATTTGGAATTTGGAGGAAGAGTGGCGAGCAGATTGTGCTGCAAATATGGGGATAGAACCTGGCTCCCTGGCCTTTTGTTCCCCGAGTTGAGAGACTGACAACTAGCCATAGCAGGTCTACCCTGGCCCTTCTTATGAAATGCACAAAGGCGATTCATTTCATGATATTTATTATTCAATATAAATATTTTTAAGGTGAAGCTCTAAAAATTTGTTTTTAAAAAAACTAAGAGTGCCAGGCATGGAGGCTCATGCCTGTCAACTCAGCATTCAGGAGGCAGAGGCAGGAGGATTGCTGTGAGTTTGAGGCTTGCCTGGCATATATAGTGAGCTCAGGGCTAGCCTGAACTACAAAGTGAGACCCTGTCTCAAAAAAATAAAAAATAAAAAACTAAGAGGAAGCACTAGGAATAGATAAGTTAACACTATGTGGGTAAGGGAAAAAAATGGTTAAGACATAAATATGGGACTGTATCTAAGCAATTCCAACCCACAGAGATGGGCAGGAAGGTGTTTAATCAATCATTCACACACACACACACACACACGAGGATAAACATCTGGACATTTGGAAACATTTAGGTAATTAACCTACTTTTCCAGTTTTTCATCGTAACAAAATTAATCTAGTGACATTTACTGATGGCAGGGCTGTCTATAAAGCAGGCTGCTAGGTTGCTCAGGGATGGGGAGTTGTACAGGCTCTGGAAAAGTTTATAGTCAAGTTTATAATCAGATTCAATAAGTTAGGGGCTTCTAAGAAGCCCTGAGTGAGGAGTAGGGAAGTTCCACATGGGTCACAGTCATCAGGCCACACAAGCAGAAGGCTCCTGGCTCCGGCTGCCTCTAAAATATGATGTACCCAGGACAAGTGGTCTGGAACAGCAGGTAGCCCAACAAAAGGAAACAGACAAGGAAAGGCAGAAAGGGGAAGAAATGTATAAAAACTGTAGGAAAGAGTTCTTACTGTCAAGACAAAAAATAATAGAAAGTGAGGATATTTTTTATTTGAAGTTATAGACGTAGCAAAGTTTACTTAGGGCTTATAGCAATTCTTCTTCATGGCCGCACTGCTGTCCTCCATCTGACGAATGTCACTGAGACCCCAAGACAAACTCGGGCAGGTCTGGGCTTACTCTGATGAAGCAAGACCTATGTGATCCCTGAACTCACAGAGCTTACACTCTAGGGGAGGAACCAGAAAAAAAAATAATGAATGCACACTTATAGAAGATAAGAAGTGAAAAAAAGGAAACAGACATGGACTTGTGTTGAAGAAGAGGGGCCTCTCTTATACAGAGTTCTCAGAAAGGTGATCCCTTGACAAAGTAAAATTTTAGCTAATGTGTGAAGGACACAAAGCAGCTAAACTTCAGGGAATGGGAAGCATGAAGACCAAAATTTCAGCTTACGCAAAGGCCCTGAGACAGAAAAGTATGGATGTGTTCCAGAAACTGTGAAAAGAATAGCAAGTCTAGAGTTCAAGAACTCCAGAGGAAAAAGGTTCCAGAGGAGAAGCAGAAACCCTGAGAAACCAGAGAGCCTTAAAGGTTATAGAATGCATGCTGCAGTTTATTCTAAGTACCATTCACACCAAGGCTGTTTTCAGGCTGGAAGTGAGGCAAGAAGATTTGCATATTTGACAAGAGCATTCCTGCCACTTTGAGAACAAAGGGATTGGAGGAGAGTAAGAGAGGAAATACAGGCACCTGGTAAGAGATGGCAGAGGTCTGAATGGGTTTTACATGCCATAGTCACCTGCATTTTTAAATAATGTCAATCAATTTTAAAAGGAAGAAAATGCCACTGAAAGTTAAATATTTAAACATTTATGTTCAAAGAAAACCACAAGAAGCAGATAGATACACCTTCAGGTTATGGCAGATATGATGGCAAAATCCAGGTCTGGCTGAGCAACTGCATAGCACGCCAGTCTCCTAGGTCCTGAAAGGGCCCTTGGCCCTCAGCAGACTAAATTGAGACCTAAGTGAGCACTGAGCTAAAAGGCACACCCGTGGCCAGAGATTGCCTGGTGCTCCCTAAGGTTGGGCCCCTCCTCTGACAACCACAGACCAATCCCCAATAGCCACCACAAACCCCTCTCACTGCTTGTGCTGTATAACGCCCTACACTGCATTCATTAACAGAAGCATTCCAGAAACCTCCCCAGAGTCTGGTGTGCGTGTGTGACTCTGGGCCTCACCCTCCCGCGTGCAGCCGCATGACAACTGGCGCCCAAACGTGAGGCCCTCAGGTAATCCTTCGCCTCGCCTCTCAGGTGAGTGTTCCCACCTTTGTGGGGAATTCCTTTTTCTCTCCCTGCGGCCCAGCAGGTCCTGTCCCCCTGCAGCCCACTAGGCCGTGTGTCCCCCTATGGCTCAGCAGGCCGCTTCTTTAAAGTGTCGAGCCCCCTTCCAACCTTCTTTCCACCTACCTTACCTCTCCAAGTGTGGGAAACTTGCTCTACGCCTCTGCGCAATCCTAAAATGGAGACGGTGCCTCTTCTCTTCCGGCGTACACAGGCCCCGCCCCGCTACGGATCACTGGCCCCTCCTTCTGCTCCACCCCTTAAACTGCCCCACCTGTGTGCCCTTTGTGGCCCTCAATCCCCAACCGCCAGAGGCGATGACACCTGCAATGTCTGTGATGTCCTTTGCCCTGAGGCTGTGGCTCCTGCTGCTGCTGCTCAGCGAAGCTCCTCTGGGCCTCTACTTCGCAAGGGACTCCTACTGGGAGTGGCAGTGTTAGGCCAGCCAGTCGGGACCCCACTGCTCTATGTGTATGCCCTGCGAGACACCCCCAGAGAGGTGCCCAACTTCCGCCTGGGCCAGCACCTCTACAGTGTCGCCACAAGCCGCTTCACAAGAATGACTGGACACAACTCTGGGAGCAGCTCAGCTTGTGGAATGGTGGCTCCCTACAAAAGATGCCAAGCTCTACACTGCCACCCGATCTGCCAATCAGCCAAATGAAGAGGCTCCTGCTTCAGGAACGGCCCACAAAAACATCGATGCCACCCAGCGCCACAACACCCCAATAAGACCACCTGGAGAGAAATAATGGATCTCCATGCCCAAGCTTGTGCTTTGGCCCCTCAGGGCACCTCCCACCCCATACCGGAGCCAGTGCGGTGGTGCGCCTGTGTGTTGCGCTCACCACCAACTCCCAGGCCACGGTCACAAACCATGATTTAGGAACCGCAGCCATCATCATCATCATCATCATGTCCATAGTTGCCACAGTCTGCACAGCTGCCACTGCTTCAATCACTTTGCACAACCAGATCACGACTGCCACAGCTGTTAATCAACTCGCTGGGAACACTACACACACCCTTGGGCAAACTTCAGCACTCTTCCATGATACCCGTGCTGTCGCTGTCCACCTACAGTCCCAAATGGATTTAGCCCTTCGATGTGGTTACCTTTAATAACGTCTGGGGCTCCATTTGGGAGGGATACACAATGGCTTGGTCCAAGTTAGTTGGTCCCGGGCTAATTTTAGGGTCACCCTATCTGACCAAACCCATAAAAATGTCATATGGTTGGCAGAGGCCATTGGTCTAAACAGAGGGGAGGAGATGATGGCAAAATCCAGGTCTGGCTGAGCCAACTGCACAGCACGCCAGTCTCGTAGGTCCTGAGAGAGCCCTCGGCCCTCAGCAGACTAAGATGAGACCTAAGTAAGCATTGAGCTAACAGGCGCCCCACAGCCAGAGATTGCCTGGCCCTCCTCAAGGTTGGGCCCCTCCTCTGACAACCATGGACCAATCCTCAATAGCCATCGTAAGCCCCTCCCACTGCTTATGCTATATAATGCCCTACACTGCATTCATTAAATGGAAGTGTTCCAGAAACCTCCCCAGAGTCTGATGTGCGTGTGTGACTCTGGGCCTCACCCTCCTGTGTGCACCCCCACAACAACAACACAGTTACGAGTTTTGTCTTCCCTGAAGCAATGATCTATAAAAACTTACAAATGAAGAAAATTCATAATGAAGCTGTAAGAAGTCATGGGTTCTTGGCAAATTTTCTGAAGATGTTTGGGCCTTTCTCCTCATCCTCCCTCTCCAGGTCTTGCATAAGCAGTAATGTGTTGATAATATTTAGCAACTTGCTCTGAGGGGGAGGTAAAGAAAGGAGATGACATTGGGGGAGCCCTGGCTTGATATGTTTGCTGATTTTCATAGAACAAGTATTGACTTCATGGCTGATTTTAACCTATCAACATGACATCATTGAACACGGTTGAGAAGAGATGTGCAGAACCACACTGTTATACCACATCTCCCCATGACATGAATATATTCAAAGGTAATTGTAAAAAATAATGAAGAAGTGAAAACTTTTCAGTATTACCTTGGTCTTAGTGCAGTTTATTTAATGTGTATGTGTCATTTAATTTTGAATAAGTGTCTTTAAAATCACTTTGTAAAATTTCTAGAAATTTAACATTCAATTCTCATGAGTCAGTGTGTCGAACTCAGGGTCTGCAGGTGCCAATGACTGCTTTGAAGGGGCTTCAGGATTCCCTGAAGTAATATCAGTTTTATCATTTGATATGTAGAAAAGATCTGTCTCACTAGAATATTCACTAATAAGCAGTTACTAAGCACTAGCCATATGCACAAAACTGGGTACTAGGGGTCAGGGAAAGTAAATTGCCTGTTTTGAATATTATTATTTCAGATCCTCTACTGTCTCAGTCGCCTCTTTCATTGCTGGGACAAAATACACAACCCCCGAACTTTAAGGAGAAAGGTTTCTTTAGCTCACAGTTTACAGAGGTTTCAGTCTATAATCAGGTTCAAGGCAGGTGGCGTGGCAGACAGGCATGGCAAAGGAGAGATAGTTCTTGGCAAGTAGAAAGTAGGAAAACCAACCAGGGAGGATCACAGCTCTTTCTATCCCTTCTATTTTGTCTGGACTACTTGTCCTTAGTGCAGGTAGCACTGGCACCCTTAATCCTATTGCACCATGAGTCAATGCTAGGGCTGCACACTCACTCTAGATCCAGCCACCTCTGAGAAACATGGCCCCACCTAGGACCATGTGAGACTTTGGAGGGCACATCTAGACACAAGCCATACCATCTGTCCGCGGAGTTACTGCGCACCACCACCCTCTAGGTAACAATTATTACCACCCCCTTTTAGGAGACAAAATGTGCTGCAAAGAGAGTTAAGAGGTTGATACTGCCACAATTTGAATCCTTATTTTAAAATTAGTACACAAAATAAAATCTCTGCCTTCCATAGTCTCATAAAAGTGTATGTGGATATTTTACATATTATACAAGCACTCATTTTATTGTTCACAGATCAAATATTGGGATCTTGCTCAAATATTGGGAGAAGTTACATTTTCTACTGCATCAGAGCACTTGAAATGATGGTCTATTCTAACAATGCATCCCTTCATCGATAAGAAAGATATTGAGTTACAATACAAAAAGAGAATTATTTGATTTAGTTCACATACAAATTGCATCCATTTTTTTTTCTTTTTTTTTTTTTTTGAGACAGGGTCTCGCTTTGTAGTTCAGGCTGGCCCTGAGCTCACTATGTAGCCCAGGCACGCCTCAAACTCAGCAATCCTCCTGCCTCTGCCTCCCGAGTGCTGGGATTACAGGCATGAGCCACCACGCCCAGCACTGTGGTATGTGGCATTGATGGTTGGTGGGCGTGAGTCACCACACCCAGCATTGTATGTGGTTACCGGGGATCAAACTCAGGACCTTGTGCTTGCGAGGCAGGTGCCAGAACCACTGAGCCAACCCTCCAGCCCTTAGGTCAATTTTTAATTACCAGTCATTTGCCATACATGCTCCTAGCACTGCCTACTTCACTCCTTGTCAGAACTTGCAGAGAATTAAAATACAAAAATAGTTGGCCGGGCGTGGTGGCTCACGCCTGTAATCCCAGCACTCGGGAGGCAGAGACAGGAGGATTGCTGAGTTTGAGGCTTGCCTAGGCTACATAGTGAGCTCAGGACCAGCCTGAACTACAAAGCGAGACCCTGTCTCAAAAATAAAAAAATAAAAAAAAATACAAAAATAGTTTATACACCTATAAAAACTGCAGGCTCTGCTAAATGGAAAACAAGGGAGGCAATTTGTACTGTCAAACCATTTTTTTTTAAACTTCAGAGGATGGGGGCTGGGTAATTCAGAGTAAGAAATGCAAAAAGTGTAAGGTTAAACTCACCTTTTAAAACAGTTGTTGACCTAGCGACTTCGATCTGTTGGGAAACTATAATAAATGTAGGTCTCTAGGGGCAAAAAAATGTATGTTCAGTCACACTGACTCACATCAAAAACAGTTTTGTAAAGTCATTTCGCATAAAACTTAATAACGCCTTAAGACCTCTCAGAATCCTCATGAATATAATAGCTCCAATAATATTATCCAATCATCTATATGTTCAAAGACACACTTAATCAGTCTTTTGAGTACTGATTGGTTTTGGATTTCCTTATTTTAATTTTAAGAAGTTTTAAACTTCTCCAAGTTTAAAACAATGTAATTGCCTTCACAACAAAATTTCGCCACCTTTGAGGGGAGCCTGGTGACAAAGCCCCCTCTGAGGGCCACGTCGTCATTCTGCCTGACGAGGCTACTTTACTCTATTATTTTAAACATAGAGCCCACAAATTTCCTCTGCCATTACTAGTATCCCTCGGAGTTTTCAAAGGGCCTGTTTTGCACATTTTTGTAATAGAATTCTTCCCCTGGGTACAAAAATATTGCTAGGACCGCCTTCAATAATTTTAGCAAGGTGCTGTGCAAGAAAATATTTACTTCTTATGATCAAAGTATGGGAAAAAATATTTTTAATCATGGGTTCTTATTTTCTTCCTGGTCGAATTAAATCCACTTTGAAGTTAGCATGTGGTAGCTGATAGAGTAAGGGTTTTAAGACAGAATGGGGCCCAAGATATCTGTTTGGAAAGCAGTGAGGGCACCTTCATCCACTCAGTGTCACCTCCACCAGTGTTTCTTTAAGGGCTCCTGGGAGGAGAAACAAGACAGACCGCTCTTGTTCTTGGAACAGTGGAAAGTGGAGGAGAGGAGCTGCCACAGCGGCAGGGGCCCGGGCCCCAGCAACCCAGGCATCACCAGCAGATGCCAGATACCTGTGCTACTGCTTGCCGTAGAAGAGGCCTTGCAGGCCAGGGATTTAGTTCAGTGGTTCTGACAGTTGCCTGGCATGCGTAAGGTCCTGAGTTCAATCCCTAGTACCACATTCCACAGTGCCAGGTGTGGTGGCTCATGCCTGGAATCCCAGCACTTGGGAAGCAGAAGCAGGAGGATTGCTGTGAGTCTGAGGCTAGCCTGGGCTACATAGTGAGTTCAGGGCCAGCCTGAACTACAAAGCGAGACTCTGTCTCAGGGGAGAAAGAAAAAAAAAAGTTAAAAAAAAAAAAGGCCTTAGTTTCCATATTTTCTGGAAAGGTTTGTTACTGAATTCTGGCACTATAAACCAGGTCAAATCACCCATGTACTTAAGACTTTTTCCCCATGAATACAGACGTCTCTATAAGCATCTGCTCCATCCCATCTGTATAAGCGCTCCCTCCTTCACTCCCCTCTTTTTGCAGCCCTAGTTGCCCCATTGCTATGCACTGGACATACTGATCCCTTGCTCACCTCCAGGACTGTTTTAAGTGATGAACTCTTTGCTAAAATTTTCTTCTATCATGTCCCCTTTAGTTCATCTCTTTGTTCAAGTGTTCCTTTTTCAAAGAACACTTCCCTCATCTTCTGTCCTAGTCTGCTCAGGTTGCTATAACAACACCATAAAGTGGGTGTTTTAAATTACTGACATTTGTTTCTCACGGTTCTGAAACCTGGGAGTTCAAGAGCACAGTGGTGGCTGGAGGCCAGGGCTGGCATTCTGGTTTGCAAATGGCTATTTTCTTGCTTCTTATCTACATAGCAATGGGCAGAATGAAAATAACCTCTTTGGTGCCATTTCTTAAAACAAACAAACAAACAAACATTAACCCCACTCATTAGTGTTCTGACCCAAAACCCAATCACCACCTAGAGGACGCACTTCCAAATGCTATCACACTAAGCATGAGAGCTTTTAACAAAGGACTGAAGAGACAGTCCATTGCTTGCCCTCCGCTGCACCATCAGGGAGGGAGGGAAAGCGAGAGGCAAGGAACCTGGGCTGGTGTTAATGGCGGAGTTAGCACTGCGCATGACGAGGACTAGTCCCTTCTAAGTCAAAGTCCCAGAGGTCAAAATCCCCAGGAGGAAGCTTACCATGTTTCTTTCTGTTGCTAATTGAGGGATGCTCCCTGGAGTCCATCGCAGTATGCAAATCAGAAACACTCCTATAACCAGAAAACAACCTCCATGTCTCCAGCAATCAGAGTAGGGAGTTCTTTGCGTCTCTGTTGCTAGGTAATACAGAACTGCAGCAGAGTCTATTAGGAGCTACTCCATAACCCTGAGGGGAGCTGACTGTGCAGTTTGCTGCAAATACTGCCCATCTGGAAGTGGATCAGTGTCTGGAATCTCCAATCTAAGTCACTATGCACATTTAGATGGCATCTTTCCTCTCTCAGGCTCAGTCTCCTTGACTGTCAAGTGGAGCTTTGTTTCAAAAGCATGGTACACAGATTACAGAGGGTACAAAAGGTTAGATGAGGTAATAATGGGTATATTTTAACTTTAGGGGTTCTATAATTTTATTCAAGTCAACTCTAATTGTTGAAAAAAAAATATCCTGAATTCTTAACCAGATATTGAGTTCTTGGTCACGAACAAGCCAGTGCAGGTTAATGTAGTAGGAGGGAGAAAGGCTCCTTATCTAGAAGGTCATCCAAGCATCAAAGTTCCTTCCCTCTTCTTACTCAGACTCTGCCACTTTCAAGGACTCTACCTTCCTAAAATGTATTCAGATTTCAGGAACCAGGTCTAGAAATGAATAAATCAGTACCACTTCTTGTGCTAAACATATTTATAGGGCCCAACCTAGGTAGAAGAAGAAATCCTTCTGTGTTCCAAGGAAAAGAGCACACAGAGTTTCCAGTAGGCAGGCAGGCAGGCAGGCAGACAGATGATTGATAGAGATATGTAGATACAGAATACAGACACAGGTATGAAAAATATAGCTAATACATCACACTTGAATGTAGCTTAGATAAAAGAGGTAGAAATGACCAAAATGATGGATGTGAAATTAAGTCAAGGAAATATATTAGGTTAATCACACTGGAAGGGTTATGTAGATGAGGCAGTTTGTGCAGATGGGATATGCATGGTCTCTGAACTAACTATAAGGCCTAACATAGAATTTGTTTATCCAAGATATGTTTCCATAGATATGAGACAGCTCTCCTTTTCCTAGAAAATTAACTAGTTCTACAGTCATGCTTTCTAACAATCATCCTAAAAATCAGTGGTTAGAAATCATCATTTCAACAGATTAGAGTTAACTGATCAAGGCTGAGTCCAGCTTGACCTTGGCCCCAGGACACATATTGGGCCCTGCTCTTCTCCCCTTGTCTCTCATCCTCCTTAGAACAGCAGCTGCTCCAGGAGCACAAGAAACATGCAATGTCTGTCAAGGACCAGCCCCAGTACAGATGAGCCATTGTTTCTAGTCATGCATCACCAGGTGTAACAAGTCACTTGGTAATGTACTCAAGGTCATCTAGAGATATGGAACCACTAGACTATGGATAGGACTACAGAAATACAGACAAGGAATTGGGTTATGCATTATGGAGGTTGAGAAGTTCCTTGATCTACTACTTGAAAACTGGAGACCGGAGAAGCTGGTGATACAGCTCTGAGAACTGGAGGGCTGGCGGTGCAAGTCCCAGTGAAGGGCAAAATACCCATGCTGAGGTCAAGACAATGAATTCTCCTTCCCTCTGTCTTTTCTAGCCAGGTCTCCAAGGGTTAGATGGCAGCTGCTCCTTTGGGAAAGGCAATTTGATTTTCCTAGATCCACTTACTGAAATGCTAATCACTGGTCAGCATGGTAAGCTGTAAAATCAGGCATAACTGCCCACTCTTCCCTCCATCTATATCCTCTGCAAAGTGTTTTCCCAATGTGCAATGTGCCCATCAGGCCCCATTTTGTGATTCTCTTTCGACCACAGGATTCAGCAGAAGTGATATCGTATAAGTTCTCAGCCTCAGTGCAAAGCTCCTATTTTCCCCTGGACCCTGACACTATTGTGAGAAGCCCACACTAGTCTGCTGCAGAATGAACAGGCCACAGTGCTGTACCACCTCAGATGATATTATCCTGATGAAGTAGTTGGCAGCCTATGTGTTTTCTGATCACAGATGTGTGAGTGAGGCCAGCTCAGATCAGCAAACTCAACCTCCTTGTTTCTCTCCTCTTCTTGTTTTGGAATGGTTACTTTTCCTGGATATTGTACAACTGGATACTAACATTAGTAAGAAATTTAATCATTGAACAGTCCAGCCACTCTGGAGGATGTCTGTGCTGCCTCATCGCATCAGTTCTGACTCATTAGCTACATGGAAGGATAAGATTTTAGAGTTAAATAAATATAGTACATCAAAGGAAGCATTGAAAACATGTGGTTTGCAATGCTTGATTTTACTCATGAATAGATTTCTTTTTAATTTTATTAGGTTTTTTATTATAAAAGTAATGTGTGTTTCACTGTTGAAAATAGAAATTGTGAGAAAAAGAAAATTTAAATGTTGCGTATTTCTGTTGCCTTTAAAATGATCATTTTTAATATTTTGGGTGTACAGTGATTCTTTGCTATTTATAGACACATATATGTGTGTGTAGCTGTCCACATATACCAAACACATTATGTGCATATGTAAATATACAGCAATCCCATGCATATCTAGGAATTTCTACATAGTTTGGGGAAATAACAATCCATATTGTATATGGTCATCAAACTCTTCTAAAAGAAGAATTTAGGTGGCTGTAGTAATTTCTCTTATATATAATTTACCAACCTAGTATTGGACACTTACATTGTACAAAATTTCTTTATTAAAGTACCATTGAGAAGTTTCCATATACACCATGAATGAATGCTTATCTAGACAAAAAGACAAGGATAAGAATATTCACAGCAACTCATTCCTAATGGCCCATTGTTCCCTAATGGGAACAGTCCAAGTGTATGTCAGCTTTAGAAGGGATTGACACATTTAATATACCCATACAACACGATACTAGTCATCAGTGGAAAAGAACTAATGGCTGGCTAGTACATGTCAATGTGGATGTTTTAGTAAGACTGCAGCTAGAACTATAGACCCTGGGACAGGAACTCCTACAAAGGGATGATTCTCACAGAAATACTGCTCTCTGGGGGGGAAAAAAACACAGCAAGGAATATATTCTCTAGCATGCATTCCATTTATATGAAATTCAAGAAGAGACACAATTGATCTAAGGAGATGAGGGCTCAGAATAGTGCCTTTGTAGGGGTATAGACTGGGATAAAGAACAAGAAAATGTGGAGAGTATAGAACACACTCTATGCCTTGATCTGAATGTGAGTGTCTTTAATTGAGCTGTGTAGTGAAGACTAGGGCACTGATGTACACTGTCCTCCAGACAGCATAAGACAGAAATGAGAAAGACAGACAACAGACAGAAGTAAGAAAATTCTGTGATGCATCTTGAAAACAGGATTTGACTGCATACCTTATGAGTTTCCTAGGATAGAATAATCTCATACATTCTTTAATGTGTTTTGAATTAAAAACCATATTCTTCTAAATATGCATGATCTATATGTGTTACAGTAGTCTTATAACTTAGATGAATAGCAGAATCTACCCGATAATCTTAGTAATGCTTAGGTTTGTCAAAGGCTAATAAATCAACTGGGAAAGCATCATTAGAACTCTTACAGATTGGTTTTAATTCAATTCAGCATTAAATATATAAATCCCAAATTCAAAGATCAATATAATTAAAGATGCTGCTCCATGAACTAGAGTTTGCAGAAAGATTTGGAATAGAATTTTTATCTTATAAATGATTACGTTTCTCACTGAGAAATTATCCAGTTGTACAACATCCAGGAAAAGTAACCATTCTAAAAAAAGGAAAGGGAGAAAAACAAGGGGAACATAATGGCTAAGAGGTAACACAAGTACTCAGTGGATCTCAACAGTAGAGCCATTGTAAATGCATTGCCAGGAAAATATCAAGTACAATAAAATTGGGGTATGTTGCAGAAATGAACCCTTTATCATAAAATAACATACCTGACATATTTTGAAATGTAACTGACTTGTGTCTGTGTACTGCTCAGTTTAAATACCATCTCCTGAGTTTGATTATTCTGTGAAATCTTTGTAACTTCAATTAACTCTATTTTCACATATAATTTGTCAGAAATGGTCATCTGAAAGTCTCAATCAAAGTAAAACCCAGCTTAGAAAGATACCTGAAAAACAAAAAGTCTTTGTAGCACCAAATATTTCCTTTTAGAATCTCTTGTCCAAGTAATAGCAGGTTATGAAACGTAGGACACATTCCCTTTCTGTGTTATATGGTCTGTGAACTAAGAATAGTTTATCCTATCCTATCCTATCCTATCCTATCCTATCCTATCCTATCCTATCCTATCCTATCCTATCCTGTCCTGTCCTGTCCTGTCCTGTCCTGTCCTGTCCTGTCCTGTCCTGTCCTGTCCTGTCCTATCCTATCCTATCCTACCCTAACCTATTTTTTGAAACAGGGTTTTGCTATATATTTCAGGCTAGCCTTGAACTAAACAGCCCATGGTGGTTTTGAACTGAGGTCAGTCCTCCTGCAGGAACGTGCTACCATTCCCAGCAAGTTTTTACATTTTAAATGGTTATATAAATAGAGACATCTTTGATTCCTCTTCTTCCCATCCTCCTCCCACTCTTTCATCTTCTGCCTCCTTTCTGTTCTCCCCTTCTCCTCCCGCACCACTATCACCATCAGTTTCCCCTCCACTTCTCTTCCTCCTTCTTCTCCTGTTATCCCTCCTCCTTCTCTTTCCATCTCTTCTCTTTCTTCTTCCCCTTCCTCCTCTTTGTTATTATAGATTGAGTGCCAGGCCTTCATACTGACCTACTGAACTATTACAACCATGGCATTTTTTAATAACATCATCATCACCCTCACCAATATTTTGAGACAGTATTTCACTAAGCCACTAATTTGTCCAAGCTGAGATCAAACTTGGGGTTCTCCTGGCTCAGCTTCCCAGAATATATGACTTATAGGCATGTACTACTTGATTTTTCTAGTCCCACCAAGCAGATAATGTTCATAATCTAGTGCTTACAGAAAGTACTTGCTGACTTCAGATCTTGTTCATCAGTGAAATATGCTCATGCTCACATTCTGGTGGAAATGTGTTGTGGGGAAGTAACTCTGTATGGAAATAGCACCACACATTCAGTACACTTACTTCTTTTTCTTCCTAAACATAAAGTGATTCTGTATTTCCCAGTGATGCCTGCACTTGTGTGAGACCACGTAACCAAGTTCTAGCAAACGGCATATTTTGCCCCTTAAAGCACCCTACACAGTTCTCCAGATGTTCTCTCTTTTTAAGTAAGTCTCTTAAACTAATGCTTTTCTTTGACTACCAAAGCATTCTTAGTATTTATCGAACTGTGGTAAAAGTAAGAAATGAGTCTTTTGGGGGGGCGGTTTGAGCAATTGAACTTTGGGGATTGTTTGTTACAACTATTATCAATTTTCCTACCTACTACAAATCTAAGGTTTTTCCTCAAAATTTTTTATGCCTGATATCAGCATCACATGCTTCTTACAGTTATAAACAGAAACATATATAAAGTATGAAAATATTTTATCTTCCAATCTTTATGGATAATCAAAATATTTCTTTAAAGTATTATTTGACTTTCACGAGTCCAGTGTATAAAATCTGTATCACAAAGTTCTATTTTTTCTTCATTATTTATTTTGGGCAAAAGTCAGAAGTTATTTACTGAACTATAATTTCAGAACGAAGATAGAGATCAGGTAAATAAAGGAAAATTCTGACCTTTATAAAATAACAACCACACCAAAGTTCCAAAAATTTTATAAACAGTTCTTTCATGCTCATCCTTCCACAAGGCTATTTCTCATCTAGCTTTCATCATCCTGTTTAGAGTTTACAAGTGAGAATTTTGAGATTTCAGTTTGGACACATCTGGCTCACAAATGAAGCACAGCACCCGGGATCTCTGTGAAATCCTTGCCACCCGCCTTGACGATGAGATCTTGTGTTTATGAATAAAGATGTGGGAACAAGGCAGTCGCCTGGCTATTTTGAGTGAAGACGTCACAGATGTAGCATCTTAGGGGTGTTAGTTTGAGCTTTCTCTGCTGAGGAGCTGCTGGGTTATGTCCATTTCTAAATGCAAATTTACCAGGTTTAGCATTGTTTCAGATTGTTTTAATTCTTTAGCTTTTTAGAAAAAGTTAACATATTAGCCGGTTGGAGTTTTCTTCTTTAGACTGAGCTTTTCTTAATTCTTGTACGGTGTATTTACATTTCTTGTTAAAAATATACCACAGGCTGAGATTGAGGCCAGTGATAGAGCAATTGCTTAGAATGTGTATAAGGCTCTTGGTTTAATCTCCAGCACTGCAAAAAAGGAAAAGAAAAAGAAAAGGGCATTAAAATACTGACACACTTATTTTAAGGTCACTGACAATTTTGATTAATAAACAATTTATTTCTCCCTTGTCTCACATAAAGTCTGACTTGCTCTCAAAAAAGAAAACAAAATAAGTGTTTGAGCCAAAACTATTAAGAATGAATTGATAATAACCTCTAGTTACAGCCGACAAAGTAACTGACTCATATAATTCAGCCTGAGGATTTTTTTTTTTTTTTGAGACAGGGTCTCGCTTTGTAGTTCAGGCTGGCTCTCAGCTCACTATGTAGCCCAGGCAAGCCTGGAACTCAGCAATCCTCCTGTCTCTGCCTCCCGAGTGTTGGGATTACAGGCGTGAGCCACCATACCCAGCACTGTGGTATGTGGTATTAATTGCTGGTGGGCGTGAGTCACCACACCCAGCATTGTATGTGGTTATGGGATCTAACTCTGGATCTTTTGCCTGCAAGGCAGGTGCTGGAACCATTGAGCTAAATCTCTGGCCCCAGCCTCAGGATATTTACTCACTAATACTGTCTCAGTCCAGGGCCCTGAGGAACCTGGACAATGTTGACAAGCAACTTTGAAATAAGTGAAATAGATTCCTCTAAATTAGATGACTTTATATTTCTTTTTCCATATTTAAAAATATCTAATAAGATTCTGAATGAAATATGCGTCCCATTCAAGCTCTCAAAAGTGAGTCAGGTTCTCAGCATCTTGAGACAGATTTCCCAACTAAGAGATCAGCCATTGTCCTGGACCCATTGAAGAAGTGACTCAGAAAACATGTCTTGGGAGTATTCCTGCTCCAAGTGCACAGGCTGGAGTCAAGCTGGGGAAACAATCATACAAGACAAACTGAGAGTCACTTTGCAAAATCAATGGAACTAACTTGACTTTGACAAAATTTTAATGTTGGGAAAGACCAAAAAGAAAATAGGAGAGACAAATGGAGACTCTTTAAGACCAAAACTGATCAATACTGACAATTTAATGCAATAAAATTTTTTGCCTAAATTATATATAGATAAAAAACTATGAAGGATATTGTAGGGACAACTGGAAAAATTTGAATATAGATTATAAATTAGATCAAACTACTGATGCTAAATATCCTGAGCATAACAGTTCTGTTACAATGACATAAAATCTCCTTATTCTTAGGAGCTACATACTGTATGTGGAGGAAAAGGTTGCATTGAGCAATTTTTTTTTTTTTACTGTGCAACAAACTGTCTCACGTACAAAACATATTTATTTAACCTATTATTCTATTTAGATGAGGCTCAGCTGGGTTGTCCCCTGAGCCTGGTTCTCTTAAGTGTCTGTAATCAGCTACAGTTCAACTATGGTAACAGGGCACTAAGCCTCTTCTAGAGGCTAGGCTTGGGTTATTCACGTGGCAGTGGCAAAGTTCTTGGAATAGCAGAGGGATAGAAGGAGACGGAGAACACATAAGGTTTTCTGAAGCATCATTTCAGAATCATCATTTATGCTGCATTTCATTATTCAAAGTAAATCACTGGCCTATCATGGAGGAGGGTGGAGGAGGTCTCCTTTTTTTGTGACAGGAGAATCCATAAATTGACAACCTAAAGGAAACTTTTCTCCTCCAGCTATAACCTATCTCATCTTTCATTCTGCTTTCCAGAATTTGCAGAACTCATTGTAACAAAGCAAAAGTAATAAAGAGCTCTTTCTGAATACAAATGAGAGCTATGAGGACTAATTATTTGCATAAATTAATGGAAGGCAGGACGTGACATTTAATAACACTAGAAATGTGGTCAAGGAGCCTGCTACTTAAGGAAGAATCATCACGAGACCTTTTGAGGAACTGACAACTTTGGACCACCGTTTCACTCCTGTTCTATGGGACGGAATGCCATCCTTTGGAATGTGGTTTCTTGACCTCTTCAGATAGCTACCAACCCAATGATCTTTTGGTTTTGTTACATAGTTAGAGGCTTAGGGTGCAGCAGAGAGATGCAGGTGTCCCCTCAGTCCTCACACATTTTGTGTATGTTGAAGCACTGGGAGAAGAAGTCCAGATGTCCCACATAATTAGCAGCTGCCCCAGAGGTGGAGAGTCTGGGAGGGCCTTAGGCAGTGCTGATTTTCTCACCTTGGAGCACTGTGACTCCTTCATAGTTCAAAAGAGATACTAATAGGGCAGCACTTTGGGCTTTTTGTTAGTGCTTCCTTGAGGACTTACATTTTCCCCCTACAACTCACTTCAGCCACAATTTTCAGCAGTTTTTTTTTAATTGGACTCATTGACTAGATATTTATGGGGCACTCACTACGTGAAGTTAGAGGTGAAGGATGAGACAAGCTCCCTGCCCCACACAGAAAGAATATATAATTCTTCATTTATTAGATTCAAAACCGTGGAACTGCTTACCTTGTCCTACACGGAGGAGCAACAGTTGAACTTCGCAAGAGCCCTGGAGTACACATTCTTGGCTGGAATTCACAGATGAAGAAGCTGAGAGACAGGGACGTGACATAATTTGTCCAAAAGATCACACAGCTAGTGAGCAGAATCTTTCCAACTCTACTTTACTGTAATTCCCTCACATACAGCATCTAAGACAAGATGGTAAGATGTGCCAGTCTCTTAGGACAGAGTTAGAGCAGAAGTTGTCAAATTAAGTCATGTGCTCCAGATGCTTCTCTGTGTGTCTTATTAAAACTGCATTCCTGCCGAAAAATCAGTAGAGCAGTTGCAACAGTAATATTATGGCCAACAAAGACAAAAAAATATGTGCTCTCTAGTCCACTAAAGAAAAACCATTAACTTCTTCCCTCAAAACATTGCCCCTATATTAGTTGTAGGCTTCTCTAAAAAGCCCCCAAATTTTAGTGGCTTCACACACTAAATAAAAGTTTAGTTTTCTATCACACCATTCTCCATCAGAAAACACTGGGGCAAATTTGGGAGTCCAACAGGAATTCTGCAGCAAGAACCAGGTTCTGAGATCATGCTGGGCAAAAACATCGAGGTAACATATAAGGAGAAGAAAAGACCACACAGAGAATTTTATGGACTTGAACTAGAAGGGTACATAGGACTTACATTCTTTTGACCTGAACTCAGTCACCTAGCTGTACCTAGATGCATATGACCCCAAAGATACATTACAAGGCCATCCAGGAGGATAAGGAAACTGCAGCCGGGGGGGGGGGGGGCATGCACCCAACAGTCTCTACCATAATCCCTAAATGCTAACCATTGCACTAGAATTCTCACACTGGTTTTGTCCTTTCAAATTAGTTGTAAAGCCCATATACCATATGCATGCTTTAAATTTTTTAACTTGAGCTCTTACTTTTTTGAAATATATGTCAAATGTATATAAATAAAATATTATAAGGTCATGGGTTTAACCTTAAAATAATCTGAGTGGGAAGTTCATGAGAATTCAGTATCCCAACCTCCTTGTTCCCATATCCTTCCACAATGAGAATCTGAAACTGCAGGTGGATCCCAACCCTACATGTACTGTGGTTTGCCAATATATACATTCCTATAACGCAGTTTATAAATCAGGCACAGTCAGAGGACAACAACAACGGAACAAGTAGTTGTAACGATATAATTTCTTTCAACATCTTCTTGTAGCACACTCAGCCTACCTGATGAGATGAAGTCAGGTCAATAGTACAAGCATTGTGACATAGTCTTGGGCTATTATGCAAGGATTACTTCACACAAGCACTGCAGTACCATACCAGTCAATCTGAAGACCACGAAGAGACAAAAGGCAAATGGCATGGATAGAATAGGTGTGTTGGACATGGCAATGATCTGCATCCTGGGCAGAATGTAGCAGATTAACAAAAAATTGCATTATGCTACTCAGAATAGTAGCTTATTTGAAATTTATGAATTGCTTATATCTGGAATTTTCTACTTAATATTTTCACACCACAGTTGGTCCCATAGAAACTGAAACCATCAAAGCAAAAGCACAAATAAGAGGGACTACTATAGAGAAGACAAGATTGATCATGAGTTTTATTAAAGCTAGGTGATGAATATGTGAAGATTTGTTATATGATCTCATTATTTTTGCTGTTTTGAGCCAATCTTTCCTACCTTCCTGGAGATAAAGGACCATAAGGACACTACAATTTCTTCAGTGATAATAACTAGGTGTTCTGGTTTGTTGCTAATTTCTCTCTCTGCAAATATCCTAGTCAAATAAATTGGGCTGTGGTGTAACTTGGACTTATTTATTGAAGACAGGGGCTGGGCATTTAGCTCAGTGGTTCTAGCATCTGCCTGGCAAGCACAAGGTCCCAAGTTCAATCCTCAGTACCACGTATCACAATACCAGGGATAGTGGCTCAAACTTGTAATTGCAGCACTCAGGAGGCAGAGACAGGAGGATTGCTGTGAGTTCTAGGCTAACCTGAGCTACATAGTGAGCTCAGTTTGTAGTTCAGGGCCAGCCTGAACTACAAAACAAGACCCTGTCTCAAAAAAAAAAAAATCACCTAAATTTGTATTGTATCTTCACAAAAATTGTAAGCCAATGTTCCCTCAGCCCTCAAGAGCAGAACACACTGGTAGCCTTGTCTGGCAACTTTACTCCTAGAGCATCAGTTTAACAGTGCTACTTACGTACACTTACTAGAATATAAACACACCTGGAATTTGGATTGCTCGGCATGAAGGGGCTTTAATGGGATTAATTCATACATTTTTTCAACATTTAATAAAGGCATCTGCCCCCAAATTTCAATTTACAATTTTTACAACATTTTACAAACACTTTGATCCCCAAATCTCCATTTACAATTTTACAAGAATTTGCCTTCATTGCAAGAGTTTCCTTGCAGAGTTTTTTAAAAGTCATTTTTCCTTAGGATCAAAAACATGGGACTTTGGGACAAGAGAAAGGCAGTTGAGGCTCATATGTGAGGACTGTGTGTGAACAAAATCGCAGCACACAGCAGCCCCTGGATTCTTTTAGACCAGCCTGCCACTGACGACAGGAAAGTCACTTGTCCTGAGTTCACATCACAAACTGACGCAGCCAGGGGGTTAGAGCGATCTGTAAGCTGCCTTTGGCCATAGGTTTCTACTTTGCTATCTTAATTTTCGTATATTCCACTTTGTGCTGATTCAACACCCCTCCCAAGAAATTCTAATTAGAAAACACCCCGGAGGATCCTTACGGGATTTGAAAGCTGCTGGGATCCCCTCTTTGATCTCTCATCTGAGCCAGAGACAGGGTATTGTTTCTAATTCTCCCCCTCAATGCCCCAGTTGTCAATAATTGGCATTTTAGAAGCCTGAAGATCAAAACAGGACGCCAGACGGTGCAGGCCATCTACAACTCCAAAGCATCTGTCTCTTCCAAACATCTCCCCTCACCCCGCGTGAAAAAATAAGTAAATAAAGGTGTGGAGGTGGAATATCACACTCTCAAAATAGCTGGCGATTTATTAATGAGATACTGAGCCTGGTTAGAATTTTAAAGATGCTCCAGGCATCTTTAAAGAGGCAGCTCACCCTTCCTTCCCGGATAAAATAAACCCAGGCAGCACACCGCACCTTAAACAGTGCTGGCTGTTTAACTTGTGCAAAATGCCACGGTGACCCGAGGAACTTTCCGAATGGCCTAAGGATGTGTCTTAACTTGTGGAAGTCTTGCCTGAGATGTCCCGCATAAGGATGTGAAGCCAGAAAGTAGGTGAATTAAGGAAGGATCTTTCACCGGTTTTTAAGATGCAAAGGCACTTTGACGAAGATAGGGTGAAGCCAAGCATAGCCAGTAAGAAAACTGTCTTTCTTTCCTTTCATTCTGAGGATTCACCCTGCTGGCAGTGGGATCCGGGATGAGAGGTAGACTTGAAAATTTGTGAAATGTACACGTGCGACCAGACTAGGGCTGGGCTCCAGAGGGAGGGAAGGGCAGGGCAGGCGCGGGGAGGAGGGAGGAGGAAACCCGGCAGGAGGCGGAGAGAATGCACTATAAAAGGCCCCAGCTTTGCACCGCGCCCGCCACTCCGAGCCACTTCCAGGGGCCGGAGCCAGAGCAAGGCCGAGTGGGGAGGAACGCGCGGTGCCACCGGGTGACCTTCGCCCACAGCTGGACTTAGTGGGCCCCAGCATCCCAAGAGAAGACCCCACGCCCTCCTCTCCATCCTGACCCCTTCCTTCGCCAGCTGCTCCCTCCAAGGCATGCATCGCGCGCGGGAGCCCGAGGCTTCAGCGCGGTCATGAGGCGTCGGCCCAGGAGCAGCGGCTGCGATACGGCAGCCTACAAGTCCCCTGCGGGTTCAGCGCCCCCGGGATGAGCCCCCCACACTCGACACTTCCAGAGCTGAGAGTCGCCGCTAGAGCCCCACCGACGTCTTGAGCGCGCGAGTGGGGGCACCGCGCCCGCAGCTTCCCGCCGAGACACCTGCGCGCCCAGCTAGACGCGCGCCCTACTCACCCCTTCCCAGGCTTTGCCAGGCGCCGTGGACGCGCGATCCGCCGAGGCCGGGATCCGGAACAAGTGTCAGGGCCCTTCTGGAGCGATACTTTGTCACTCCCGTATTCCCGCCTGCTTCGGCGAGGGCGCACAGTCCAGACACCCGGCTTGCCCAGAGCGCGCTCTGTTCTCCACCACAACTCCAGCTCTGCTTTGCCAATAAAGATTTCCAAACTCGCCCAGGCGCCCCCTACTCACCCGCTCCCCAAGCCTCTGCGCGCAAGAGGGCTCTGCCCTCGGGGACCCCAGCGAGCCCCGCCGCGCTCAGCTGGCACAGCCGATCAGGCGCCCCGGCCACCCCCAAACAGTGCCAGCCGCCGTGTACCCGGGGCCCCCATCTGGAGCCAGCCCACCCAGGACCAGCCGTGACGGGCGGCGGCGAGGCTGGCGGCCCGCAGGAGCGCGGCGTGCGGGAGGTGGCGCGCCGGGTGAGTGCCTCGGGGCGGCGAGGGCGGGGGAGCCGAGTGTGGAGGTGACTCCGGGCGGCCGCCGAAGCCCTCCTCCTCCTCCTCCTGCTTCTCCTCCTCCTCCTGCTGCTTTCCGCGCTCCTCTGGCGACCGCTCCCGCTCCAGCTGCGGCTCCGTGGCCACATCTGGGGCGCCCATGTGCGCTCGGGGACCCGGCTGCGCCCGTCCCGCCGCCGACCCAGCCGCCCCCTGCCCGCAGGGTGGCCCCTGGCCGAGCCGGGGTGCCGGGTTGTACAGAGTCCCCCTCGCCGCCGCCGCCGCCGGGCAGCGCCGGGGCTTGCTCCGCATCCGGCTTGGACGCCCCCGGCCCCGCGGTGGCTCCGCTGTGTTGCGGGGCTGGCGGCTCCTGCTCCCCCGGGCCCTCGTGCCCCGCCGCGCCCTGCGCCAGCCCCGCGGGCTCGGGGAGCGGAGCTCCGGCGGGGGCCGAGGCGGGGGCCGTGCCGCCGGGCTCCGGGTCTCCGACTCCTCCTCTCCCAGTGCCGCCGCCGCCGCCGCTCGCGGCGCAGCGGGGTCCTAAAGCCGTGCGCCTCAAGAGGATGGTACGCCTGGCGGCGGAGCTGCTGCTGATCTTGGGGCTGCTGCTGCTCACGCTGCACATCACGGTTCTGCGCGGGTCTGGAGCCGCCGACGGGTCCGACGAGGCCGCGGGAAACGCCAGCAGAGCCCAGCTGCAGGTGAGTGGCGCGAGCGCGGGCGCGGGCGCGGGTGCGTGCAGGGCCGGAGGCGCGCGAGGAGGCGGGTCCTCCGCCCCACCCGGAGCCACTGTTCGGGGCGTCGGTTCTGCCGGAGCAGCATTGCTTAGGCCGGGACGGAGCGCGAGTCTGTGCCGGAAGCCTGGGCGGGCTCCGCGGGCTCCCAGGTCGCGCTCCAGAAGTGCTTCAGGCGTAGGGGGCGCGGAGAAGTGTGGAGTGTGTGTGATTTTGGAGGCGGCGAGTCTTCGGCTGCCCTTTAGAGGCTGAATAAGATAAGGAGGACTGCGGGTGAGGGCTTCTAAGATGATGTCTCCAAGCGCCAGCACCTGGAGGAGGAGCTCCTGCTTGTCTCTCCCATCAGAAAGTAATATCAAAGGTCAGGACACATTTCCAGAGCGGACTAGCCAGGACCACCACCTCACTCATGTGGTTCCTGTGCTTCCCGCCCCGCCAAGACCTCCCTGGACATCTCCCTGGTGTCCTCTTGGCCTTGGGGAGGACGCAGAGTCAAGACATTTGTGTGATCTGGATCAGGATCACCTCAGGCTTTTAAACCTACAGCTGGAACTTAAGGGCATCTTGTGCCCGTGCAGGTCGCTGGGCACAGGGTGCTGTTGCTCTGTCTGGGGGGGGGGGGTGCTGGGGCGGGCCCGCGGGTGGTCAGGCAGGTGCCGGTGAGCCTGGGCTGCACAGGTCGGCTTTCTTGCCGCTGTCTGGGAGCGCGTCCTCCGTGAGTGTACCTCGGGACCCAGTACAGGTGAGCAGTGATTTTCAACAAGGCAGCGGGGATTCTCAGGCTCCGAATTCTCTTCTTCAAACTAGCAGCCTCTGAAACCCTGCATTCTGCAGTATCTAGATAAACATTACTCGCTCTCCCCAAAGGGTTCCATAGTCTTTCTGTAATTTTACTGTTTTACATCTCGTGCAACTTATTGCAGAAACAGAAACATCATTTTTGAGGAAACAAGAATTCACTGAACCAGTCTTATAACATTGATCTACCACATGCTACTCCTTAAAGTACTTTTTTCCAGACTTTGATTTAATTTCATCACAACACTGTAAAGTACAGTACTGTGAATATCCCCCCTTTACAGTTTCCAGAAGTGAGGGACAGAAAGATTAAGAGACTTGCCAAACTTCACACATTCCCAACTGTTGATTATTTACACCTTGTGTCCATCCAGGCACTATAAATTAAATAAAGTAGATCCTTGCATACAAATGCAAAACCAGGCATGGAAAAGCACAAAGTTCTTTTAAATCTAGGACATTTCACAAAGCATGATGATTTCTTGAGGGACTCTTATCCTGTCATGAGGGTAGATAGGTACAGCGATAGCCTGCTGGGCTTCCCATTCATTGGAGGGTTGTGTACCCAGTGGCCTGATGCTGCAGGAATAATTCTTAGTACCTTCAAGATTTCTGGAAGTCCTATAATACACATGACGCTTTCTTTCCTCATGAACTCATGAAACACTCTAAAAATGATGTTCTGTGGAAAAGTAAATTTGGCAGATTTCTTTATGAAGTGTTTGCTATCATTAGAATAGCCCAGGCTTGGCCTTTTCCACCCCAACAGTAAGGTAATGAGAGACGCAGCTGGGGGAAGTGGCAACTCTGAAAGGGAAGTGGATCAAATTCTCAAAAGGAACTTTGGCTCAAGAAATGACCCAAGAGGGCAGAAGAAATGGAGGCTTTAGAAAGAGTAATGGTCCCCGGAATGTCTGGGGCCCAAAGAGCTGCTAATCCACCCGCTTCGGCTTATCTTGTTCTGGAGCTGAGTTCGTCCATTCGAAGTGTACTCAGATCCAAGGAGAAGGGTGCATTTGACAGGTTAGCTCAGGCTTGTGCTCTTCCTTTGCGGTTTGCTACTGTAAAAGCTTTCTGTTCTTCCCACCCAACGTTATTTTGGGGGCCCTTTGATTCTTTAAAGGCAATATAGTTCAGAGGGACACGGTATGTTCTGCCAAGTGAGGAGGCCTGCAAAAGACATTATCAGTCTGCTGTTTCGGGCCCCCCAAAAGTGAATTTGCTAGGAGCAGGTGCATGCTAAGACAAAACTGTAGTGCTGAATTCTCTGTTTACCAGACATTTTAAACCCCAAGTACACTCCATGTAAATTTGTTGGCTCTATGCTATCTAAATTATTAAAATCCTTCCTGATGACCAGAAAGTTATTTGGTCTTACATACCACGTCTGTTTTCTCCATTCATATGACACTGGCTTAGTTGAAACATGAGTGATGAGTTTACCAAATTGTAGCATTTTAAAAATCATCATTTAAAAAGAGGCATGGCTTTAAGATTTGGTGTATAAGATATAAGACTATATCAAGGACATCCACTAAAACAGTAGTAAGAATAATTATGCTAGCCTTTTGTAGCAAGCTCTGTTCTCAGCCTGTGCATATCTTAACTTCTTTATCCTCAAAAACAGCCCAAAAGTTAAATACTGTCATTATTCCTGTTTTAATCAGAAAAACTGAGGTTAGATAACTTACCTGAAGGTGGTAGGGCTAGAGCTCTTTTAATTTGCTTTTGTTATTTTATGATGCAAAAATGTACCCTACATATACTGGTTAGTATATTCCCAATTCTATATCTCTATTCCAAGTTCACGATAAATTCGTAATACTGGCTACAGGAGAGAATAATTCTTTAAGCAAGTTACCTTTCCAAACAAGTCTTGACAATCTTCCTGAGTCAAATCTAAATATGTATATGTATGGAGAGACACACAGACATCATATTTATGCAACATACACACATGCAAGCTTTCCTGACAGGTTTATTTGTAGCTTCAGCATTTTAGGTTATACAGGTTTGAGTCTGTGGATCACTGACCCTGTTTTATAGATGTGCTGCTTATTATCAAAGCAGCAGCAGAAGCTGGAGATTTAGCTCAAGTGGCGCCAACCATGGATGCACAAGGTCCCAAGTTCAATCCCAGGTACCGCAAATAAACACCAACAAAAAAGCAAATAAAACATGCATTGCACACATGCTCTATATTGGTTAATGGCTCGTGAACATAATGGTGTTCTCTGAAGTAGGTTCAATTTTTTTGACTTTTGAATGAAATCTTATCTCCTCATTGGAATAACTTTGTCTCACATTGAACAGATACTTAGATTGGTTCTTTCATGCTGTTTTAATTAATAATAATGGGAAAGTCATTAGATATAGTAACAACAGTCTGGAGGACTCAAATATAGAATCCATGAACAATGAGGATTGTAATCGTAACAATGATATCTCCTTTATGTGGAATTCAAGTAAGCCTTTCAACAATTTTTCTGATAATTCTCAGATGAATTTATTAAAGTAGAACTCATTTAAGGCATTAAGATTCAAGCAAGTATTATAAAATGCCAAAATGATTACTTTACAATAATGTTAAAGCAAACCAAACTTTAAAATGTACTAAAATGACTTTGTCCTTGATCTCCTAGTCATTCCCTTTAAAGACTTTTCCTTTTTCTAAAAACATTTTTTGTCAGTATTTCAGATTTAACCCAAGGCTTTCACACTGAACATACCTCTCCAGACTTTTTCTTTTCATTTCTTTTTTTTTTTAATTTTGTGGCATCTCATTAAGTCATCAAGTTGCCCAGGCTGGCTTTGAACTGGCAATCCTCCTACCTCAGTATCCCAGAGAGCTGGGATCAGAGGAGGACACCACCATGCCAAGTAACAACACTCTGTCTGGTAGCAACACACCGCTAATCCCAACACTCCAGCAGGCTAAGGAAGAAGGACTAGTTCTGTTCCAATTCTGGGCAATTAAGAGAATTAATGAGACCATATCTTAAAAAAAAATGGGAAGGGGAGCATTCTCTGAATTCAATCCCTAGTACCAGAAACAATGAAAAAGTTTAGTTTATGGTAGTCCACACTTCATCTCCATCATGTAGTAATAGAAGTGAAAGCAGCATCCATTTGTACAAGTAAGCCTTCTTACACTGACTGGATGGAATAGCCTTTACACACAGTAGGCCCATGTCATGATCAGGGGATGAATTTCAAGGCCTCTAGTACATTCCTAAAACTCTAAACCACAAAAATGCTAAATTTAATATACTCAAAAGAATTAAAAGAATCATTTCATTAAGACGTATGTGCACCCATGTTCATAGTAGCTCAGTTTGTGATAGCCCAGTCTTGGAAACAACCCAGATGCCCATCAACTGGAGACTGGATAGGGAAGATGTGGTTATTTTTTATAAAATGGAGTATTACTCTGCCATAAAGAGTGACACGATTCATTCATGTGCAAATTGACACACCTTGAGGACACACTAATAAGTGAAATAAATAGATCACAGATATGTATATACCATATCTTTTCTCTGGTATGAGAACCTGTAGATGTGAGTTCTAGAATGTATGACAGATTTTGTGAAATAGGAAATATTCAAATGGAAAGTGGTAGGGGAAAGTAATGAGGGGAAATAATATATATGATTTAAAAAGAAGAAAACCACATGTATATAGGGGGTGTATATATGAGAATTAACTTGTGACTTAAACTGGTAAAATTCCCCAATGTTGAGTGCAATTGTGAGCTGTATATAAAATATACCAATAAAGAATTCAATTAAAAGAATTTTTAAAAAATTCTAAATTTTTCCAGTGTATGTAGACATATGATAATGTTTAATTTATAAATTGTCCATGGTAAGAGATTAACAATAATAACTTAATTTATAAATTGCCCATGGTAAGAGATTAACAACAATAACTTGCAAAAAGGTACAACGTTTATGACAATGTGCTATAATAAGAGATTTTGTCACACTTCTTAGGACGGTGTGCAGTTTAAAACATATGGATTATTTATTTCTGAAATAATCCATTTAATACTCTCAGACCATATTTGATCCGATGAAAACCACAGAAAGTGAAGCCACAGATAAGAGAGAACTGCCTCACCCCATTTCACATGTAAGGAAACTGAGGACTGAAGAGATCTGAGTAGTTTGTCCAAGGCTGCACAGCTGCAGTAGGGCAGGGCCAGGATTCAACCCAGACCCCCCGACAGAGGAGAGCTCTCCACCCGAAGCCCTACATTTGTCTTAGTCTTGTGAGAATTTCTCCGGTTACTTCTTTACACCCAATGTACACAGACTCTCCTTCTGGAATGCCTATTAGAGTCTGAAATGAACACTGGGGTTTCAGTGTCTGTCTTCCGTGCTTTATCATTTCTGCTGCCAAACCTTAATCTCTGTGTTTTAAAAGTATGTTTTCATGTCTTGGTTCACCCTTCTTCCATGTTCTGTCTAGCTAGGGTGTCTCATAACAGCTTTCGGGGCAAATGTCATGTGGAGATTACAGATTTAATCACCTGAAGCCCAGCGTTTCATGACATGGTTCTTTCACTCATCACTCTTATGCCCTCAGCCTTTTTTTTTTTTTTTTTAGACGGGTCTCGCTTTGTAGTTCAGGCTGGCCCTGAACTCCCTATGTAGTCCAGACAAGGCTGGAACTCAGCAATCCTCCTGCCTCTGCCTCCCGAGTGCTGGGATTATAGGCGTGAGCCACCACACCTGACAGCCCTTTTTTTTTATTTTTATTTTTTTACCCTAGTTTCTATGCCCTTTCCTCTTCTCTTCCTTTTCTCCATTTCCTATCTGTTTTTCTTCCCTTTAACTTCCTGTACTATTTTTTCCCTTCTTTTCTTTCCCTAACATTCTAAATTTTTTTTCAAAAACCAATCCATAGTTATATATAAAATAGAATGGATGCATCTATTTTTGACACTGTTTACATTTTTGTGTGTGTCTGGCTTCTTTCACTCAACATTATGTTTGAGATTCCTTTATGTTGTTGTATATATCAGTCAATTTCTCTTTATTTCTAAATGACATTCCACTGTATGATTAGACTGTAATTTTGTTTATCCATTTGGCATCAGTAGATATTTGATTTGTTTCCAGTTTTTTTGTATATTATAAACAAGATCATGTTAATAGTACTCATTTTCAATTGGTTTCTATTTGCTTTGTACCTACCAGAAACCTCTGCATAGTCTAGATGAAACTTTGTTAGCTTTCCCTTCTGTTCTAAATTGGTTTCATATTTCTCCTGCCTTCTCAGCAGAACTTGGAGACGGAAGCACTAGACACAAATGCTTGAGTTGTCACCCTGAACTGATATTATTTCCTGTGATATAAACAGGAAGATTGTATTATTTGTGCAGCCCATTAATCATTGTCTTCCAGCCATGATCTAAAAGGTACTGATCTCTGAATTTGGACAGTTTCCTCAGTATCCGTTCACTAAAGAAGAATCTGTCTGGCTTTTAAAGCCTCCAAATGAACCCACCAACCACGCTCTGTGTATCATACAAGTATTTTTAACAGCACTCAATATGAGAGCATTCTTGTTTTTAAATCCTTTATTTCCCATCTTAATTTCATGTTCACTTCCTTCACAAACAGGTGACTGTTCTCAAAAGGTGTTTCATGCAAGATCTGTAGATACTTATGTAAGTGTTCCTTCATGTTTTCCAACTCAGTTATCTTAGTTTCTTTAATTTGTTTTCATTCATTTTATTTTCCAACAGTTTAGTGTTTTCTTTGGTTTGCTCCCCCACACATACCTTCTGAGAACATCTTCCTTTTGCCACCATTGGATTAGGCTTTTACGTCTAGGACAGGACAGGGTTATGATGAAGCCCCTTCTTCTATACCATGTAAGGCTTCCTAACTACCTCCACTTATCCCCCAAAACTGAAGACTGTTTAGGAGACGGGAGAGGAGCATCAGTTTAATGCCTGGGTCATATGCCATGAGTTCAAAGAAATGGCAAGTGAGTATATTGTTGGAAAAAGAGATCTTGTTCTGTATTTTATTTAAACCTCATGTTCTAATCCTTTCCTATGAAAACTTTGATAATAATGCAAGATTTGATTTGTTGCCTTTGTGGCATATCGGTCAAGAAGTGAGACCCAGTCCCGTGCTGTCAAACCTACATGTTTGTGCACAGTGTTCCTCTTGGGACTGAGCACCCACGCTCATCTTGGTCACTTGCTTAGTAATGTTTCCTTTTGCTCTTTCTTTCCGGCCTCTCTTCCCTTTCCCCCACAAGGAATCTCTGGGGTCATGGCTTGTTGACGTCTCAGGATTCTACACTGTAGTAACAGTGTGGAAAGTCTTCAGAAAGGTGCACAGCAAAGTTTCCATGAGACACCTGCTGCTCGTCATTGTCTTTAGCAATGATGAAGTCTTTTAGCCTCAGAAAGGGATGTGCTGGAGGCAGCGACAAAATCCACTACCCTCTGCCAATCCGGAGAAATTGGGAAGAGGAGAAAGGTCAAGTTTAGGCAACAACGACAACTTCCTGCTGTTTGGAGTTAAAACTGTGCCCTTTTCTCCCGAGAAGCTGACCCTGGGAGCATTTCATCTTTGAGAAGAGGTTGAGTGACAATGGGGAATCTCAGAGGTTTGTGAGGTTGTCACCTAATGCCCAAAGAAGGCAGAGGCCACAGTGCTTTGAAAAATAATTTAGCATCAATTCCCCAAGCACAGAGCAGCATGTGGCACTGGGAAGTTATTTCTGTAAACTGAGTAGAAGTAAAAACACCAGGTTAACTATCCCTTCTTCCTGTTGGCCTTGACTCGTGCTCGTGTGAGTACCCTGAGTCATCTTGTGCAGCACGTTCTCTGGGGCTGATAAGCCTCCACAAGAGAGCTACCCTCTCGCTCTCCCCAGTGATGCAGGACTCGAGGAATGAGAGAGTTACATCTTCACATTTGGGTTCCCAAGCTGCCAGACTTGCAGTTTGGAACGCATCAACCCTCAGATATTTAACAGCAGTGACCTGGAAGAAGCAGATAGACTTTGAATGGAATAAGCCAGGCCATTTTCTGCTGAGCACCACTTCATTTTCAAAAATGAAGAAGTATGGCTTGAATCTAGATAAAGGATGCAAGAAAGCTGGAAATGATACTGTGGCTTCCATCCCCAGGTGCTTACTCCCACAGCACCCAGCTAGAATATTTATGCCAGTGACAGTCACACAAAGGAAATGCTGGGCTCACAGCTGCCCTTGGGAGACAGTGATGAGGAAAGAAGGGGGGAGGTGGAAGTCATTGTGTTATTTTTCAAAGTATAGCCTTTTTGAAGTATAGTTGACAAACAATAAACTATACATATTTAAAAAGAACAACTTGATGATATTGACACCGATGAAGGACTTCTCATAGTGAAAATGACAAATCTGCCCTTTTAAAAACTTTCCTTGTATCTTTTGTAATCTTCAGAAATCTCAAGGCAATTATCAATCTGACTGTCTCACTATGGATTCACTTCTGCATTTCCCGATTTTTATGTAAGTGGAATTTTGTGGACTACACAATATCACATGATATGGCTGATGTGCTCACCACAATGATTGTGAAGTTTATCATTGTTCCTTTGTGTGTAGAGAATTTATTTCCCTTTATTGCCAGTTAGTCTTCCATTGTCTCGCCAGACCTATATTATGCTAATCCATTTATGCATTGAAAAGCATTGAGGCTGTTTCTTCTCTGGGAACTATTAAAATGGACAAGTTATGATCGTTTTTGTTTCACTCTTGGTGTGAACCTATGCTTTCCTTTCTTTTGGGTGAATATTTAGAAGAATGGCTAGGTTAATATGTCAGTTTTATATTAGCTTATTAAGAAATCATGGCACTATTTTTAATCCACTTACATGAGTGTGTTTAGGATTTATAATAACCCAAGGGCATTCTTAGAAAATTTCAGTGAATTTAGAGGTTGAATTCCAGGATAATATTTTCTTATACTTAAAATCTCAGTTTTGTGACCTAGAGTATTTTATAAAACTGAAGGAAGGAGAGAGTTCCTGTCTCTTTGGAAATGGTTCTCCTTTTTAATTTTTATTGTTTTTCCAAAATACCCAAAGTACAAAAATCGCATGGCACTTGTGACAGTTGGGCTTGACTGTCTCAACATGATTGACTAGGGAGCTGCCATGGGGACTGACAGAACAAACTTTCAGGTGGCTGTGGGTGGGTCTGGGTAGGTCACTGAGGCGTGACCTTGGATGTTATATTTGGCCCTTACCTCTCTGGTGCTGCTTCCCACCTCCCATGAATTAAGTAGGTTGGCTCTGTCAAATCATCTGCCGTGATATTCCTGCCTTGAAGCCAACTATGTACTAAACCACAAGCTAAATTAAACCTCTTTCCCTTTAAATTGTGGGTGTTGGCTGTTGTGTCCCAGCCATGGCAAAGCTAATACAAAATTCAATTCTGCAAATGGTGGTGGTAATAATGTGGTATTGGTCGCTATGGGAAATACGGTAGGGAATTAACTTTGAGTGTTGACATGAAAACAAATTAGAAAATTTTCTTAGCTTCCTCTGTCCTACTGCTATTCAATGTTTTTTTTTTTTCATCATGTCCTCAATCCTCATCTGACAAATTAAGAAACAATAGTTAGGTGCTTTAGGTGTCTTCTGTTTGAGGCTTCCATTACCTTGTGAGTCTGGTATGGGTTATATAGTCAAATCAATTGGAAGCCAAATTTGATGCTGAGAAGCTTAAATTTCCATCAAATAGAAAGACTAAAGTTTTTTTAAAAAGTATTTCTATTAATAGAACAGAGAACTGTTACCATGCACTGACCTTCCGGCCATGCTGTTCCACAGGAGAGTGTAGGTTGTTAGCCACTCGCACAAGAGTGACCAGAAAGTGGCCATGAAGTTTGGAGTTGTTTCGACAGTTCCTTTGCTAGCAGAGGAATCCATCTCACTAAATGTTGTTTCTGTGACTCAAAGAACACATGTCCACCTCTCCCCATCTTCCTTTGGAATACCCTCTCTTTCACCACTTAAAAGTCATGTGCTAAGTGGTAGGATGGAACTGCACCCACAGATAAGTTACTCATCCTTCAGCGGCTTTAACAATGTAAGCCTGAATCCCTGTTCTCCGATGAAAGGACACCCTTTCCTAACTTCCCTTTCCAGACGTAACAAAAGGAATAGTTCACATCCAGGGAGAGGCATTCCACTAACTCTGGGAGCTGTATATTTCACTTTTTAATTACAGTTGCTAGCCAGGAGAATCTCTTCTTGTGACTAATCTGATTTTCTTTTTCCTCAGCTGGCCATAGAGTTTACCTTCTCGTGATTTTTTGTGGAGCAAATATTTAGGGTTTTACAAGGTTTTCCCTACTCAAAAGGAGTATCCCTGTTCCTTTTATAGTTATGACATCCCCTTGCTAAAATCTGATCTAATTTCCTTGCCACTCTGATTCCTGTCTGTTGTGTTTTCCGTGACTTCCATATATTCCCAAACAGGCTTAGCCTGTTTTATTTCAGTATGAACTTTGTCTTTGTTTATTGAGCATGAACTCCTTGCACCTCTTGACATTTTGAAACAGTCTATAATATCTCTTCTTTCTTTGCATCTCAAATGCTGAGCTGGAACCAATCTTATTTCAGCTTTAACAAATAGTTTACTCATTTTGTGGTAGTCACAGAAGTGATCATCAATTGGGTAGCTAAAATAGAAAAGAAAAATAATTTTTGAACAAAGAATGACCACTAAAAATGTGAAGCCACCACATTGTGTAACTGAATGACAAAATGAGAAAAAAAAAAAAGCCTGGAGACACCAAGTGTTGGAGAAAATGTTGAGTCCTAATCTACTTGGAATATGGATTGATAGAAACACATGTAAACACTTTTCCCAAAAGAACCACTAAAATGAAATATAAACATATCATTGACTCATCAATTCCACCCTGGATATATACCCAATGGAAATGTATTCATCTATGTCCTTAAAGGAATAGTAGCATTATTTACAATGGCCCCCAACATAGAAACAGGCCAAATTCCCATCAATAGCAGCTGGCGAAAGGGGCAGTAGGAGCACATGCTGCTAATGGAGAAGTTATAACTACATGTAGCAGGGAGCTTCACGAATGCAACTCAGAATGAAAGAAGCCTGGCACAAAAGGATACCTGCTGGATTATCTTGTGTGTATAAAGAACAAACTAGGAAGAGTTAGCGTATGCTATTTAAAGGAGGACACTGGTTACCTTGATGAGGAAGTGACTAAAGAAGGGATAGAGGCATCTGAGGTCCCACTTACGTGCTGTCTTTGACCTGAGTGTCAGTCACACAGGAGTTGTCTATTTGCAAAACCCTGATGAACCAATACCATAGTTACATATGTGCATTTTCTGTGTGACTCTTGCACTCAGCAAAAGATAAAGCAAAAAAATGCATCAGGTAAGGGAAATAATGTAAAGGAGATGCTATTTTGTAGTAGGTGAGATAATGCACAGCCCCAGAGCCCATTCTTTGGTTTCCCTGGTGTGTTCTATCCTCAAACTGTTTCCAAGTTTCAATGAATGTGGACTAGATGTGGTGTAATGGTGGTGTTCTTCTGCCTTCAGAGCCCAGTACTATTGTTAGGACATCAAAGACCAACTGCTGGCTGCGATACAGTCCGTATGAAAAGAGTGACCAGCAAAATTTACTGCTTGACTTCATTCGCATTTAATGGAAATGGCCCCGTGGTCTTCTTTCAAAGCTCAATTGTAGACATACATCTTCTTTATAGGACATTGTGTTCAATAAAAGCAATAACTTAAGAGAAAAAAAGAATACCATTGAGAGTGCTGTAAGATGGACACTCTGTTTAATAAATATCACTGTGGTTGCATATGCCCTCACCCTCCCAGTAGCCCGGCTATTGGCCTGAGAGCTTTCCACTAATTGAGTGGTATATTAATGCCCTAATCCTTTCCTTAGTCTTTGCAAGATCTTGGGAAAGTCATTAGTGAGAAGATGTCTACTTCCAGCCTTCCTGAAATCAGGCAAACTGGCAAAGTTCAGATCCCATTACTCATTAACTTATTTGGAACTGCCCTTCCTTGGAGTAAGCATTTATTAGAGGTTGAGGTCAAACTAAACTCCTCTATCAGTTATATCCATACAAACATCAATTTACTTAACAGTGTGGACAGCTCATATAATAATTAACATTTGCAAAGAATGGTGTTGTTTCATGCCTTTCAAAATAAGAGGCGTGTTAATGTTATTAACTTTACCTGAGGGAATATAAGTAAAATTCCTTATAACTTTGAGGATGTCTTTGGCTTAAGACAGAGCCTGATCTGGGTGATGAAATAAGAGGCATCTATAATCAAAATTACCAGTCTGTCCTATCACTGAACAGAATGATCCTTTCTATGTAGAATCCCATGGCCTGGTGGAAAATTGGCACGTGGGGGAGACAACACCTTGAAGAGGGACTGCTGAATCCATCACCCTGAGAAGGTTCAGTTTCCACACTTTGTTGGGGACCTCAGAGCAGATTCTTTCCTCTTCTTTAGATGCATCCAGGAAGAGGCACAAATGATGTGAGACAACTAAGAGTTCCTATCTGAGACTGTGATGGAAATGAAATTTTTGCTTCCAAAGACATCTAGTAGATGAGATACAATGAGGGAGGAAGCGTCAGTGAGAAACGTGAAGTATCTGGAGGGCCGTGGAGAGGCAAGGAGAGCGACCGTACAGACTGAGTGGCAGCCAGGCTCTTAGGCACACACCTGCAAGCCACAGCTGTTTCTTCTAAATCCTCCCCAGCCACCAGTTCCCTTGAAGCTCACTCCAGTGCATTTCCCAGGCCCCACCACGGTTCTGCCAGTTCCTTCAAGAGCAGGTGCACGAGGGGTAAAATAACCCCAGCATGAACAGCAATTTTATTGGCCTTGAATTTGCCCAGCATTAGGGAGACAGAAAAATTAGGGAGAAGCAGACCAGACTACAGCCGGGATGATATGGCTCACGGTAAGAAAAGAATCGTTGCTGTGGAAGCAAGAAGAGCAGGATGCCCACCTCTGTAGCATGAACAGAAGGGGAAACAAGGAAATGGAAGCACGGTTTCAAAGAGTCACCTCTAATCACCTGTGTCTTCTTCCTGGGCCTCTGACTGGTTGCTCTGGAGTCGCTCAAGTCAATAATTCAACTTGCTTCACTCTGAGGGCTCCCATATATGCCCATCATTCCTTGGGCTGGTATGTTTTTATGCTCCTTAGGATGTGGTGTAAATAGAAGTGCCCTGGAAATGTGCCAGGGAGAGGCAGCCTGCCCAGATGGGAGGCTCTGTTTGTACACAGCTCAGGCTTCCTTTGAAAGAACTCCGAACCTGCAAAACCTCCAGTGTTCATTCCTGCCTGATATTCAAGGGAATATTTTACCGTCATGCCCATTCAGGTGCATGCTGGTGGAGGAGTGGAAGAGGCTGTGTGCCTCGGTCCTAGCATCGAGGTGAAACCCCCTTTGCGTCAGCAGGATAGGCGGGCACAGAGCTGGCACGGCCTGAGGCTGCAGCTCTGCTCATTTTACTAAACCACGGCATCATCTGGACCAACCAAACCCCCCAGTGCCACTGTTTAGAAGCAGGTTGCTGGCACTTAGGTCTCCTCAAATCTTGTTATCGGCAAGAAAGCCCTGTAACTTTTCATTTCCGTTGAAGAATCCAAAGCCTGGGGAAATGAAGGGACATTGCCGAGACCATACTACTGATTCATCATAGAGCCAGCCCGAGAGTATAAGTTGACTGAATACTCAGTAAGTTGACGAGGCCGCATTTCTCAACATTTATCTCAGGAGACTTAATGGCCCTACTTAGCTAGAGAGAATGTAGCAAAATACATTACTAAAGAGCCTGATTTTGTGATATTACAGTGGCTCTGAGTTGTTATAGGAGCTAAAAGGTAATTGAATGAGCATGCATCATGTGTCTTTTATTTCAGAGACAGCCAGACAGCTAAATGAAGTAAAGTACATAAAAGTATAGCACTGTCCATTGACATAGTTGGAATTTCACAGTTCCATTCATTCAGCATTTACATATCAGATAGCTACTGTGACCAGGCATTAAACTGGACGCTAAAGATTCAGTAGAGAATAATCTCGTGTTCTAGGAGGGGAAAGTGAAAATAACCCATATAGAGCGTTGACTTTATAGATTGTGAAATGCGCATAGCAGGTCCTAAACAAGAAGCAAATGTAGGGAATAACTTGAGGTCACTAAAAGAGGGTGATTAAGGAAAGGCTCGCTGGAAAAGTGACACTTGAGTCCAAGTTAAGGCATAAGGAAGGATCAGTTTCATAAGGAACTAGATGGAGAGCAGAGTCGGAAGATGGAGACACAAACATAAGACACCACGCGAAGGACTGTGGTCTGATTAAGAGAAAGAAGAGACTTGAGAACAGGGTGTAATGAAAGCGATATATGAAGCTGCTGAAAATTGGATTTTTTTTGTTTTTGTTTTTGTTTTTGCGGAAATAGGGATCAAACTCTGGCCCTTGTGCTTCCAAGGTAGGCATGGTACCACTTGAGCTAAATCCCCAGTGCAGAAGGGACTTTTTTTTTTTTTTTGAGACAGGGTCTCACTTTGTAGTTCAGGCTGGCCCTGAGCTCACTATGTAGCCCAGGCAAGCCTGGAACTCAGCAATCCTCCTGTCTCTGCTTCCTGAGTGCTAGGATTACAGGCGTGAGCCACCATGCCCAGCCCAGAAGGGACTTTTGAGGACACGAGGAAGAATCCAGCTGCTCTGAAATGGATGAAGAAGGAACTACTGAAGGGATCTTGTTTAATGATTCTGTCATGTTTGCCTAGGATGTAGGCACCACACAGAAATGTTAGAAAGGTTCATAATCAGGAAAGAGACAATGAGATGTGGGTCCCAGCAGAGAATAGTGGCTATATGCAGGACACAGTTCTAGAACAGAGACATAAGGTGTACTGATGACTGCATTTCAGATGAAGTGAGGGGTCAAAGATGGTTTTCAGTTTTAAGAATTAGAGTATGTGTCAGAGGACCTACATTGAATGTGTAGAACATGGCCAATGAGACATCTAAATGAAGACAGTGGACAGAGAAGTGGTCCAGCAGGCCTGGAGCCAAGATAGGTGTCATGATCAAAGTGGCAGGACCCCTGCGGCATGCTGCTGTGGGAGCAAAGAAGATGAAGACAGAAACGTCCATTTCCCTCTGCCACATACCAGTCGCTGGTGAATTTCATGAGAGCAGTTCTGAAGTCCTGTGGGAACAGATGCTAGTGTTCCCTGGGCGAAGGACTAAGTGAGAGGTGAGGAAGTGGGGAGAATATATAGCTGAGTCTTCAAGAACTTTTTAAAATTGAATTCCTTATTGGTACATTTCACATACAGTTCAAAATCATACTCAACATTGGGGAATTTGTACCAGTATATGATACAAGTTAATTAGAGAGCTATGAAGGTGGGATCCTAAAGAGTTTTTGGTTCATTTAAGATCAGATACCAGCGTATCTTGGGTACCCATGAGATGATCCAGGAGAAAGAGACTAATGATGCAGTATTGCAAGAGAAGAACTCAGGAGGAAACTGTTCAAAATGGCAAAAGCCCAAGTGTAAGAACTGGCCTCCGAGGGATGAAAGAAAGCTTATTCTGCATGGAGCATAAGCAGATGAGTCACGCAGATATGCAGACATGGGAGCAAATATGAGAGTTACTAATCCAATGCTCCTATTTCATTGTTGGAATACAAAGTGAGAACAAGGAACCCGGGTAGGAGATTTGACAAGGCAGGATATGAAAGTCACCTTAGATATCCATAGGAGCTAAGGCTTTAACGGAAGAGTGGTCATATTTTGGGACAGTACTGAGTACCCTCTCATTTGCGGTTTGAAAACATGAATCTAAAATGAAACAACTCTGTCAAATTGGGCAATTTTATTTTTCTGTCATTCATCTTTTGGGCCATGAACCTACCGAAGTTGGATTATTGAGTACAAGCACCACTGAAGTTTTGCCAGTTACATAGATCAGAGGGAGAGAAGGCAGTAGACATAGTTGAGAGGAGTTGCAATAAAATGATTATGATGGGGATACCTGCTGTTCAGAAGTAAAGATAAAAGCAGGCTTAAAGACGATAGGTCAGTCACCTTTCTGTTGTGAGACAAAAACATCTGACCTACAAGGCATGACCAAAATATACAGTGGGTTTTTTACAATTAAAGAATGTGTTACAGTAAATGGCACATTCCCATTAGTCCCCTTCAAAATCCTCCTCTTTACTTCAGACACACTAATCTTATTCTTGCCGTTTTCTGATGCAGTTCCGGAGGTCTTCTTTCCTGAGTGTCTTTGCGAGGTGTGATTAAAAAATAGTGTATGTTAGTGACATTCAACGGAAAGCGAGGCTCACAAAAATATAATGTGCCTTCACACACCGTACTCACCAGATTCAACACCGTGTGACTTCTGGCTCTTCCCCAAAGTCAAAATGGCCATGAAAGGTAAATGTTTTGAGTCAATTCAGGACATCAAGGCAGGCAAAACCAAAAGCTAAGGACTTTCAAAACTACTTCAGAAAGTGACAAGAATGATGCAATCACTGCATTTCAAGAGAGAGAAAGTATTTTGAAGGGGATTCATGGCAACATGCCTTTTACCCTAACAAGTATTTTTAATTTAAACATTCACCACACACACACACACACACACACACACACACACACACACACACACTCCTTGGGAAGAGATTTGTCTCACAGACCCAGAGGTTTCAGACCCTGGTCAGCTGGTTCTTAAGCAGAAACATCATAGTGACAAGGCATGGCAGAGGAAAACTGCATGGGGAAGACCCACAGAAGAAGGGCCCAGGGACCTAATAGTCCCCAGGCTCACACTGCTGTGACTTGTCCAGACACACTCACTTTACTACTCTCTTAAGAATCTTGAGCCAGTCAAATTGAGCGTGAAGATCTGCCAAAGCAGACAGTGAGAAGTAGGCACAGTTTCTGTGAACTACTCATACATTTGAGGGACTATGGATTTATTTCTCAGTGATCCAGATCTTAACATCTGTTTTTGTTTGTGACGGTTGGAGGCGAGTGTTAACCTGCTACCTCACCTCCAATGTGGGATCTGCTGTGTGACCTGCTGGTCTGAGGGAGAGCTCCAGAGCAGGTTTAGAAAGGTGACACAGACAGACACATCCAGTGTATTTTGCTGTCTCCTCTTTCACGCCAGACCAGCGAGGCAAACTGAGGCTGAGAGAAAATTTCCCCTCATGGCTGGAAAAAAGGCAGAGTTCTTTCAAAGCTTGAACTCAAAGACTACAAGAACAGGAGGCTCGTTTCACAACAGCTCCTCTCAGACGGGCTTGCTTGTGCAGAGGCCCTGACCTCTCAGCACCCTCTACCTACGTCTCAGCAAGTGTTAAGCCAAAATAGAGAGGATCTGCTCACCGCTGCCATGGAAGCTGCCCAGGAAAAAGTGAAGCCTGAGCTAATGAAAACAGATTGTGGTTCCTGTTTGGACACTATGTTCCCTCGAGTCCAGCAAGTTGTGTGATACAGTTTTGTAATTTTGTTGTTGTTGTTTGTTTTATTTTGTTTTTGCGTAGCAAGAAAACTGGTGAGAAGAATTTAACTACTAGTAGTCACACTGAATATAAAAAGAAGTTTAGGATGGAGGCTTAATCCACAGTTCCCAGGCATGGTATTTGCTTTTGCTTCACAACTCCACAACTCAGCACAAATAGAGAGAAAGAATGTGGCTTCCTAAAAAGAGCCCTTGGTTGAGGTTTTTGTTAGCAAACAGGTACTTTGGTGCTGCTAATGCACTTGTAGGATGAGTCATTTAATACCAACAGGGCACTCCTTCTTTATCACTTCCCTACAAAGGAATATTTTTTTTAAGCTGTACATGAAGATATATATGAAGAAAGGTAATTTTTCTCAGGACTCACATTCTGAAGCATCTGCCTTGACTTACATATTTTTTTCTAGAACAAGTAAGTGAATCCAACCAGACAGTGTGAGCAAGAAGTCCACAGTCTTTTGTAATGTAGTCTCAAAGACATTATATCACTTGTGTTCTCTTCATTAAAAACAAGTCACCTGAATATATGGTAGATTTTGTGAAATAGAAAATATTCAAAGGGAAATGGGGTGTAGGGGTAAATAACAAGGGGAAGAAAATATGATGGTAATTTTTTAAAAAAAGGGAAACAGGGCCGGAGGGTTAGCTCAGTGGTTCCGGCGCCTGCCTCGCAAGTGCAAGGACCTGAGTTCGATCCCCGGTTACCACATATAATGCTGGGCGTGGTGGCTCACACCTGTCATCCCAGCACTCGGGAGGCAGAGACAGGAGGATTGCTGAGTTCGCGGTGGCTTGCCTGGGCACCATAATGAGCTCAGGGCCAGCCTGAACTACAAAGTGAGACCCTGTCTCCAAAAAACAAAAAAAAAAAAAAAAAAGGGAAACAAAGCTTATGTATATAGGGATGGGGGGGGGTTGTAGGGTCAGAGGAGGAATGGGAAAAAATGAGAATTAAGTTGTGGCATATACTGGTTAAAAAAGAAGAAGAGGAAGAGGAAGAAAGAAGTCACCTGCTCCATGCTACACTATGAGGAAGGGATTGCACTTGTCTGGGTGTGCATTCCGGGAAACTACAGTGCCACCAAAAAAAAAAAAAAAAAAAAAAGCACCATCAAATAGGTATCTGGCCATTCCTATGTGTTCAGTGATGACCCCTGAGATCTCTGGTGTGGTTCCATAATTCCTTCCTTTTTAAGATTTCCTAATGTAATTACCAGTTTTTTCTTTCCCACTAGAAATGTTAACACCTAGTTTCATCTTCTAAATTGTCGCTCTCCCCTGGTCAAGGGCTCCTGATGGCTCCCCGTTCTTTGCTTCAGTACAGGTTTTGAGGAACTCTGTATCTGAGATCAACTAATTCCTCCTGCCCTTGGCTCTCTAGGCTGCATCTACACCCAGATGGCACTTTTACTGGCCCTTGTACACTCCTCATGCTCTTTTGCCCTATGTAACCTTGGCTAACCATGACTTCCTCCCTTTTATGCCTGTAGAATGTAGATTTTCTGTGAAGTGCTGAGCTGGAAATGGGCTCATTTCTGAAGCCACTTGCAATGCATGTCAATTTGGTGACTATTGTATTCTTTCTCCTGTTTAACCATCTAGATATGACCAGCCCTACTACCCATTCTGCCTGCCAATCATATAGCTTACTTCTCTTATCCTACATGGCAGGCAGCACACCTCCTTCCTTACCTATGACAAATGTTCAATACAGTCTGCGGTGCAGAAGATGTGCTTTCCAAGAAGGCATCTTGGAAAGCACATCTTCTGCACCGCAGACTGTATCTTCTTCATCTTGTAAATGAGAAAAGTGAGACCCAGAAGATATAATTATTTGCCAGACATCAGGTAATGGCAGAGCTCTGATTAATTTCCTGAGTTCTAAGGCCTCATACAAACTTCTAACACCCTGGCCTGTAAGAAGGAAGCCACTGATTTAAGGTCCTCTATTCATACCTGCCTGGGCTTTTTGCTCTTAAATGTAAAGCCACCACATGTAAAACTGTATTAGATATTTAATGAAACAACTCAGAGTCACTCAATAACCCCTGCATTGTAATAAATGACCTACTCACTATTTTTTTCTTTTTTTTTTTTTAAGAAAAAAAACATTCTTCCAGGAAAAAGGAGGGAATGAGACAGCATTTTTTTTTTTTTTTTGAGACAGGGTCTTGCTTTGTAGTTCAGGCTGGCCCTGAGCTCACTATGTAGCCCAGGCAAGCTTTGAACTCAGCAATCCTCCCGTCTCTGCCTCCCGAATGCTGGGATTACAGGCATGAGCCACCATGCCCGGCCTGAGACAGCATTTTTAAAAATAAAAAGAGCTCCAGAGGCAAGATGAAAGCCTGGGTCCACAGTGTCTTATTCCCCTGAAAATTAACCTTTTTCAAATTAACATAAAGGGACAGCATCAGGAAAATGTCAGGTTTTAAAATGTCGGTGTGTGTGTGTCTGGCTGCTCCTTTATTGCCTTCTGACCCCACGAAGATACGATCACTTAGCTGAGAGCCTGCACAGACAGGTCCAGAAGGTTCTATGGGTCCAGAACACCTTTTCTGCATGCCGTGGTTCGAGCCAAAAGCATTTCTGTTAGCAAAGTGGTGTGTGTGTGTGTTTAAATAGGAAACAGGCATTTTTCAAAACCCATTGTCTAGACCTATGAATTCGAAATGACTTTCAGCCAAATCATGTTTGCACCTGGGAACTGTGAGAAGTATTGAAAGCTTCATAAAGGAGATGAAACTTGACCGCAACAGGAAGTGACTTACAGCCCCGCAGGCTCAGATATATTGACACAAGGTAGTGGAGTAGGAAATTATGGTTTTCAAAGAGAAGTCAGATCTTGGTTTCACTTTTATCTCGGTATGATGTGTATGTCCTTGAATAAAATCCTCTAACCGCAGTGCAAATGTGACCTTCATGCAACAGGAACCATCAGAATCCCTTGCTTTGGAAGGTCTGACACAGGGGAAAGCCAGACTTTCCTGTGTGACTTGTTCATCATGTGTCAGTACTGTGGACTGCAAATGCTGTGTGAGCTCAGTTTTCTAAGTTCCAGGTGGGCTATGTGGGCTGTGGCAGCAGCCAAAAATACTAAAGGACTTAGCAGCAGCCAGCAGGTTACTTGGAGACCGAGGCTGTGGCTGCTCGTTTCATATTAGTGCATTTCTTCGTGCTGGAATTATCAAAATCCTTTTTTTGCTAGCATTTCTTCACTTCATTCTCCTGTAAGAGTATTTCTAGCTGTTCTATTTGAATTAGGGATCTAGTGTCCACCAGTAGGTGTTCATCCAAAAAAGGCTGATCATGAACTGTGTAGCCAATGTAGGAATCACATGAGAGGATCCTTGATCAATGAGAATTTTTATATGATTTTGACAAGTTGATAGATCATTCACCTCAGCCATGAGGTGTCTATACTCCAGAGGGAGATTTTTTTAAGGCAACATTTTCCAATCTCAGGAAGTCCTTGGGTCTATCAAAAACATACTTCATCATCACCCAGCAGGTGACTTCATCATAAATAAATTTCACCTCTAATTTCTACCATTGAACTTCACTAATTTCTACCACTAGTATTCACATATTCTGTGACTAAGTTGTGTTAAATTTCTTTTATTATTAAATTTGTGCTATTTCTTTCCTCCCCAATCTGAGTGTGAGAGTGCCAATCTGAACTATCCTGGGAGGATGGCACAGGATGATTTTTTTATGTCAACCCCTAGATTCTGTCACTTATCTCGTTGTTCTGCAAGACCTGATGTTTATAGGTGGCAATCAATGGAATAAATATATTTTATTAGAAAAACCTAGCACTCACTTTGAATTGATCAGAAGATGCCAATGGAAAATAAATTTAAAGTGAATGATGTTGGAGATAAATAAATATGAAAAAATAATGGAAAGGGCTGTTTTTCTTAAACTGCTCATATAGGAGGAAGAGCTGTTTATGTTTGAAACTGACTAAGTATCATGGACCTCTGGCCTCAAGTACTTGTGGTCAGCTCTGGAAACTTGAAAGAATCTGGCTTTGTTTTTATCCAAATATTAGTCATTGCTGGATAGGATTTTTTAGGATGATTTTTTGAAAAGATAAATAAAATAAGGACACAAAGACCTGCTGGAAAAACCAAGTCTTACATGGAGCATGGTTTCTAACGATCATCCACTCTCCCCGCCCACCACTGAGAGTTACTAAAAACAGGTGTGAGTGAGGGTCTGGGTGAACCTGCCCATTTCACAGATGGACTAGGATTAGGGAGCTGGTGCAGCCCAGCCCCTCCTACCTTTGCACACGTTGTTCTGCCCAGCAGATTGCTGCTGCCAGGTGTGAAGAAAGGGCAGGCCAACTTGAATGCCTTCATGCCCACCATAGACAGACGTGGTAGGACCACACGGAGGCCATTCGTCTCCAGCAAAGTAGTGATGTGTTCCAGGCAAAAACGCAATCTGGGATGTTTTGGCCCAAAGGGAATATTTATGACCAAATTATACACCTCGGAAAATAAATGAGCTTTCATTTTGGAAGGAAACCCTGCCAGGCCCTTTATTATTTGCACCACAATCATAAAGTTGGTTTTAATCTTTGCAGTGGAATGCTGTTGGGTTGGCCAACTGGCAGGCTTGGGTGGTTTGAGTGAGACCACTTTGTGCTGCAGAACACACAATAGGAAGCAAAGGGAATTTCTTGCCCTGAAACATTTTCTCAAGATTCATTGGTTTTCATGTTTTTATCTTTTTCTGGCATGTTCATTACAATTTCAAGACAGGCTCCTTTCTCCTTTCTTTTCTTCCTTTATTCTCATTTTTAAAAATTCCTGGGGTCTTCCAGAAAAGGCTGAATGTATCCTTTATACATGAATAAAAAGCCAGGAATAAGCCCAGGAATGTCTATAATGGATGGCCATTAATTGCATGAAGGGGAATTGGATATCGAAGCTCAGAGAAAACAGAAGGGAAGGACTATCAAGTATGTTCTCCTTTTCTACCTTAACAAAGAATCTGGAGCCTGAAACTTGCCAGGAGTCTGCTCCCAAGATTTTTGCCATGAAATGACCTTGTAGAAGCAGAAGCAGGAGGCTTAGGGTTTCTAGGCTGGCCTGGATTTCAAATGTTATACCATTAGCAGATAAGGCACTGGGTAGTATGTACCAATTTAGAGCCTGAAATAGAAAAGTCCCTCTGCCAGCTTTGAAAGACGTGATCAGGTACCTTCAGTTAGGGAACGTTTAGAATAGATTTAAGTTTGCAGAGATTTTTTTTTCACTTGCACCGAAGACAACAGCATAATATCCTTGTGGGTTGATGGAGTTGTAGGGAGCAGAGCAAAAAAGAAGCTACTACAAACATGTTTTCAGCAAAGACGTGGTGCTTACAGACTGGGAAAATCATGGCAACACAGTTGAGCATGTGAAATGGTTTCCAAACTTTGTTGCCCATTAAAATCTCCTGGGAATCTTTAAAAAGTACTAGTGCCTACTTCCTGCCCCAGAATCCTAATTTAAATAGTTTGAGATGTAAGCCAAGTGTCAGAGCTGTGGGCAGGTTTGGTGTGGCCTGTAAGCTCCACGAGGGAAAGGACCATGCCTGTCTTACTCTCCACTGAATTTCCAGCCCTTGCAACAGAATAACAGGCTCCCAGTAACTATAAATGTTAAGTGAATAATTTTTTTTGAATTGTAAAAATTCTTTATTTCCAGAATCTTTTATTTTTTTTAATTGAATTCTTTATTGGTACAATTTATATAGATCTCAAAATCACATATAACATTGGGAAATTTGTACCAGTATATGCCACAAGTTAATTCTCATTTTTATCCATATCCCTACCCACTCCCCCCTCCTCCCCCCTTATACATGCTCTTTTATTTTCTTTCTGTATCATATTTATTCCTTCCTCTCATCACATTCCCACACCAAGTTTCCTATAGAAATATTCCACTCTATAAAAGCTGTCCTACTTTCTAGAACTCATTTGCATCTACAGGTGTTCATGCCAAAGAGAAGATCCGGGAATTGTCTATCTGTGATCTATTGATTTCACTTATTA